>RBNK01001219.1:0-16808 GCA_003990785.1 Endogone sp. FLAS-F59071 | reverse complement strand
AAAAAAAAAAAAAAAAAAAAAAAAAAAAAAAAAAAAAAAAAAAAAAAAAAAAAAAAAAAAAAAAAAGACACAAAAAGCAACGACTAGACTATGTTCAATTCCTCCCTCTAAAAAATTCTCAAACTATGTTTGCTAGCATCTGTTCTCTCTCTACCTATTCCACAGTTTGGCATTTTCTCACATGCAAATATCTCGCCATTCGCTGCAAGGAACTCACCGTGACATCATCACACGGTCATCAAATCGGATGCAGTGTGATGCAGTGGCGATCCAACATCGTCTATCCCATTCTCGTCTAGCTTTTCAAAAAAAAAAAAAAAAAAAAAAAAAAAAAAAAAAAAAAAAAATGCACGCATGATGCAGGTTTGGCGGGGTTACCTGGCGTAAGTTAAATTTTATAAGAGGTCGTGAATTTCATGGTACCAATGGAAGATGGAAGACATTGTGATACGGATGTGGGTGGACCGAAAAAAAAAAAAAAAAAAAAAAAAAAAAAAGTGTTTTCAACTTGATATAAAGTTGACGGGTTGCTTTTTTGTCCACTTATTATTGTTAGGTTGTGCGACGGGAGACTCTTATTGGCGAGAAGAATGATCATTGCTATAATATTTACAAGTGAACCATCGGCTCGCAAGTGAATAGCTCCATCAACCATTTAAAATAAATAAAAAAAGTTTCTTTCGCCTTGCAGGTTACATAGGGTCGTTCAAAAAAAAAAAAAAAGCGGTACCATTGCGCCAAAAGTAAAAAGAATGAGTGCCGTGCCGTGCTGACCAAACGATTGCTCAGCCACCCATTTGTAACTTTTATAGACTTTTTCCCCCCTTGGATTGTGTGAAAATTCTTGTGTTGATAATTGTCAATGAATTGGAAACTCGGGTATAAACGCACGATATACTTTCCCTTTATGTATTTTTCTTTGGAAAATAGAACAATGTGGCTTTTTTTTTCTTCCCGAGGCAAAAGGATATACGACGGCGTCACATGACCAGTTGTTCCGGTCGTTCCAATGTGGCCACTTCCTTTTGCCAGTACAACCCGCTATTTAACCACCGCACCCCTGTAAGAAGAGTACCCTCCACAGGGCCTTCTGAAAAAGGAGGAAACGTCTACTGTCGTCCACTGTTGCCGGGCGACTAGAATTATATTTCCACCTGTCCCCTTTTATCCGCTTCCTCTACAACCATGGGGAACGTCAATGGCAGGCCCGTCGACTTCTCAGAGGAAGGTTGGTTGTCACCTTAAGATTGTTACTAAGCACAGCATTCTCTTGCACTCATTTGTACCGCACCTCCGTACGTCTTCTGTTGCAAGTCCATTGGCGTGTCGCATGCTTACCCACTCTGTCGTCCATCTGACTGTTCAATTGCCCTTCATACATGCAACATGAAAAAACCCAACCCATTCCCAACTGTCTAAGTCAACTTGTCGCAGTTTAAATTGATGCGGGTTGTAGGACGTGGGGCGTTTGGAAAGGTATGCGCGCGATAGAATTGTAATAACGTAGCCGCTGAGAATGGTTGTACGGCTACTAGACATTCATTGTTCGAACATACCGACTGCGGTAACCGTAACCGTATTCCGCATAGATCAGACAATAATGTCTTCTTAATTTGGATGCGTGTGAACTTTCCAAGGACTTGATTAACAAATAGATACACAAAATATTCGACCTGAGAATGCCATTGCTCCTCGAATACGAATACGAGTACAATTAATTATATTTCACGCCATCCAGCTCCTTCATCACAGTTCATCATCCATCATTCTCACTCCCCATCTCTCAAACCACAGGTCCGTATCGTCGAGCGTCGTGACACCAAGGTCCTCTATGCCCTCAAATACATTTCTAAACATGAATGTATCAAGATGGACGCTGTGCGCAACATTTTTCGCGAACGCACCATGCTAGAGGACCTCGATCATCCCTTCGTGTGTAACCTCCGGTTTGCGTTCCAAGACGACGATTACATGTACATGGTCATGGATCTGATGTGAGTGCCCTGGGCATTTTTTTTTTTTTTTAATATTCATTTTGAGAAAGCAAGGTTATTGGTATCTTGGGAAAATCCACTTGTTCTCATCAATGGTTTAGATTGGATTTCGGAGAAACTCTGCCTGTTTCCGTCCATGGCGGATTTCAATGTCATGGAAATTTTGCTATTTTCCCCAATTCATCTCCATTGATTAACAATTTCTTCTCTTTTTTTTTTTTCCAATGCGCACCCTCAAGGATGGGCGGCGACATGCGGTTCCAAATATCGCGTAAGAACTTCACAGAGGAGGTGATTGCTTTCTGGATTGCTGAGCTGGCATGCGGTATCAAATACTTGCATTCGAAGAGAGTCGTGCATAGGTAGGTTGAGGATGGCTCTTGTGAAGCGGTTGTGCTGGAGATTGAGGAGGGAGGTAAGATGGTGGATAGGGGGTCGAGGTGATCGAGGTACGGTTGGGTATATATTGAAAAGTGGTGCTTTTGGAAACGCTGATGCTACTGGATCGAGAAAGAGAAATGTTATGAGAGAGGAGAGGCACCAGGGAGATGAAGGCTATTTGGAGTGATGAACAAAGCGTGCACCAGCACGTTCAAAAATCGATTCTACAATTCGGCTTTGCGATCAATGGTGCTGCAAGTTCCTCGTAGATTGACTTTTATCCAATACTACTCATCGTACCTGGTCCCCTTTCTCACAATAAAAAAATGCCCCAATTCATCCCACATAGGGACATTAAACCTGACAACATTCTCCTAGATGACAAGGGCCACGTCCACCTGACGGACTTTAACATTGCTACCCATATCCAACCGAACCGGTTGCTCACGTCGCATTCGGGGACGCAAATGTATATGGGTGTGTTGAATTTAATGCATGTGGATCGCGTCCGTTGCTGGTTATTTGTGATGAGCGATACGGTGAACTGTTACGTGTATTCAAATTAATCAAGGTTTTTTTTTTTTTTTTTTTTTTTCGTGTTGTAGCGCCGGAGGTGTTTAAGGGCGGGGGATATAACGAGGATGTGGATTGGTGGAGTTTAGGGGTTACGTTTTATGAGTGTGTCTACGGCAAGGTGAGGATGGTGTTATACTACATTATTCACTCGGTTGTGAATGGTTGGTTTTACGATGGCTACGATCACTCGCAGGCCTTGTTAGTGACTATCATTTCTCTTCTCGAATATATCCCATGCCTTTACTCATCTTCTTGTCTAAGTGAATTTATTTATTTTATATATATATTTTTATTTTATCGTTGAAGTTGACATTTACCTAAATTACTTACATTATTTTGAAATTATATATTTTTCCACAAATCTTTAGCGACCATTCGAATATGACCGAAGCGATGAGTTAAAGAAGGCCATTGTAAGAGGAGTTATACAATATCCTACATTGAATCGCACGATATCCCAGGCGTGTGTATCGGCAATGCAAGGGGTGAGTTGCATTTTTTGTATGTGCTAAGAGCTGGGTTTTGGCGTTTATTCAGACTGAAAGGAAATGAGATTATTCATCAATTGGCATCTCCTCTCCCAAAATTAACAGTTCCTTCAACTCGACCCGAGCAAGCGCCTTGGCCACGGCTCTGATGGCTGGGCGATGTTAGTTCACCATCCCTTCTTCCGTCGTATTGACTGGTCTCTGATCGAAACCAAGACCCTCACTCCACCTTTCCAACCGTCCGCTGACCGCATCAATTTTGATGAGACCTACGATCTTGAGGAGCTTCTCCTGGAAGACCAGCCGCTTGAAGCCCATGTCTCACGGCGCAGCCGCAGCAAGTCCCGTAAGCGAAAGCCCCCGAAGCCAGGTGACAAGGAGCAAGAAAAATATGAGCGTGAGATGCAGTTGATCGAGGAGCGATTCAAGATATTCGACTTTACCGTGTTTGAGAAATATGAGGGCTTCAAAGACCCACTCACAATGACAGTGGGTGAGCCGCCGCAGTGGGTCAAGCCTGCATTTGAGGGCGCCGAAGCCGGTGACCTGCTGCCCGTGAAGCGCATTAGTACCGTGACGCTGGCGGACTCGGACTCAGGTATCCTAAGCGGGCTGACGGACGCGCCCAGCACGAACACTAGCATAGTCTCACAGCCCGTCCCGATGCCCCCTACGCCGCACACGCCACCGCCGTACGCCATGACATTCCCATCGCCGGGAGTGCCGCCGTCGATCTCGGACAAGGCCAAGCGGAATAGCATGGGTGTATATGGGCACGGGCGGAACGCTAGTTCGACGAGCCTGGTCGCTGCCGGGGGGGAGAGGAAGAGGCAATCTGCTGGAGCAGAAGGGAGACGCAAGTCCGGGGCGAGTTTCAAAGAGAGGAGAGATAGAGACAGGAAGAGTGTGGGTGCGAACGACATGGGATGGAGTTCCACGTCAGGGGTTGTGATTGCAGGAGGGGTTGGCGGCATTGCTGGGATGGGGTTCGAGATGGATAAGGACGAAGGTGGTTTTGGGAAGGAGGAGTATGGTGGGGTACTTTTGTGAGGGAGCGATGTATTTTATCTTACTTTTGGTAACGTCTGTTGTATGGTGCTCTGCTCATAGGAGGCTATTATCACTATCGCTTTTATCGCTTTTTCTGGCGCATTGACTCGTTCTTTGGGTATGTGTATGTATCTGTATATATATTCATTTCCTATTATTTCAAATAGAAACACTTGGTCAACCTTGCTGCCTAAAACTTTTTTTTTTTTTTTTTTTTTTTTTTTTTTTTTTTTTTTTTTTTTTTTTTTTTTTTTTTTTTTTTTTTTTTTTTTTTTTTTTTGGTATCCTCTCCATCTTACTCTTTCAGAATTTTCAACATTCCAACATTTTATCAAGTTATGTTGATACAAACTTACTCAGGAAGAAGAAGAGCTTTGATTCAACATTCGTTTACCAAGGACATCCAGAAACAGATATTTTGCATTATCCACGCTCCAAAGGCAATAACCATACCAAACACAAGTTACAATAGATGCATTGTGTTTGAAAGTCGATGAAAAGGTTTGCACGATAGTAATGCTTGACTGGTGTGTGCAATAAATGTGAATGCTCGACTAATGCCGTCAATAAATGAAAATTCTAGTTGGGTAAAGTTTAAAGAATTCTGTTATTATTGTCAGCAAGTTGCATGTGGCCTATGGAGAAGAAGATAAGGTTTGTAACACCATCTCTACCCATGGCTATTTATTGTCTTTATTTTACAATTAAACTTCTTTTTCATTAACTTTAGATTCCCACCATTGCTAACTATGTAACCATGATGGATGACTACATCACAAATTTGAAACCTAGTATCTGTATCCAGCATCTCTGTACCCAGTTATATCCTTACTTATTTTATATCTGGAGATTTTCTAGAGATAGGCAGAATATATTTAAATATTAATAGAAGACTCAGAATATTCTAGATACAACAATATATATTCAGATTTTTTATATACCTGGTACCCAGAGATAATAAATACCAGGTTTTAATTTCATGATGTATAATGAGGTTCTCAATGATCTTAGTAAGAACTTTTCAATACTCAACCTTCTATTTTTTAATGACCTGAAGTTCTTCCTATAGCATAGAGATTTCTCTTTGCTATTAATAAAATACTAGAAGCTTAATTAAAGTTGAGCCTTTTAGTTTCACTTATCATCTTAGATCTAATATATATTGGTTTACCATCATTAGAGCACTTATCAATATTATATAGCTATTACTGATAGTAACTCCTAAACTTAGTATAAATATCATCTCTCTCAGCAAGGTATAAAAATAGAGTAAAAGTTAAAATATAATCATAAAGAAGCTTTCAATTAATGATCTTCCATACACTGATACTAAATAGAATAACTATATCAAGATCCTAATAAAGATATATATGTATATAAAGAAAAATCCAGATCTCATCTATAGTAGCTGATAGGTTACTAAATACTTACTTTTTATATAAATATAGAACTTACAAGCTGGTAATAAAGATATAAGACTATAGAATAGATAATTTAACATTTATAAATTATTAGAAAAATTTTTAGTATTTTTGATATATTTTAGCTATCATCAGAAAAATATTTAGTATTCTAAATATATTATATATACATAGTTATATTTTAAAATGTTTGAGCTAGAAATATAGAATATTTGAGCTAGAATATAGTATAGTAAACTTGATTTTAATAAATATATACTTTTTAACAAATATATATACTTTTTAGAATGTTGCTAGAATGCTCATAAAACTAATATAGAGTAATATAAAAATAATGTAAAATATTGTGACAGCTAACCCTTAACTTGCCTGATTTTCACGAATTTACCATTATGCTCAATTTGGAGTTACTGTAATCTCCTACCTCCTTCCATTTTTAGTTAGTATCATTTTTAGCAAGTGATCTTGTTACTAGCAATAAACCTAGTTTTTAGCAACTAATCTTATTTTTATCAATGAAATATTATTTACAGTTATCAAAGTTATATTTATAGTAAAGTCTTTTCTTAGTTGTTCCTTAGTCTTTCAATTTTGTATAAATACCTCTTATATTTTTATCTAAATAAATCAGTTTATATAGAGTCTTGGAATATCTCAATATCAGTCATAGTAAAGCTTAAAGAGTACAGCACATAGCTGTAGTAAGGATACACAAAGAGAGATATCACATCTAACACTCTGAGTATTCTTACTTGGTATATATAAATAAATAACCAATTTTTAGTACATTTGTCATATCTTGGTATTAACTGGTAGGAGCTTTATCAAGTACTCTAAAGAGAAACAACCGAAGCTCATATTCTTATTTAAGCAGAACCAAACTATTATGACTGATCAAACTGTTATAACTGACTAAACTGTTATAACTAACTGAACTGTTATGACTGCAGACTTATTAAATTGATACTTTGTATGAAACAAAATGACCTAATGCTATAAACAGACTACCTCAAAGAGTGCAACTAGTATATACTATAGGAAAATGCTACTAGGAGACTCTATAGTATACATTGACTATGTTGAAGTTATTAGCTTATTATATCTCTCTCTCCCATCAATGATCGATTGTTACATCACTTGATTGTAGCTTAGACGATCTTTGTTTTGTATCGACCAATCATAATTTAGCATTAATAAATATATGCATATTGGCTTCATAAGCCAGCGCACTCTTTACTCCAAAAACATATATTTGAAGATCAAATTTCAACAGGTTATGAGCCCTGAGCCGCTTAAATTGCAGCTCAACAACCTGAGATCTACACAATCATCTATGCAATTATAGCAGTTACAACTGTGATTACAGTAAGCATTTATTTAAAATTGTAAACAATGCATTAAATAATGTGATAAACAATGCAACAAATGACATCACGATAAAGCAACATGATAAACAATATGTAACGATATAGCATTTAATGACAATGAAATGGACAATCTATACATATCATCATCATCAGTAACAAGATCATCAAGATTGTGGTCTAAATCAAAAACAGACAATAGATATCAACCCCTGATGATGACGACGAAGGATTGGATAGCAACCATCAGAGCAATATTGCATTTAGCCTTGATCGACAAGAACAGATGGCTATAATGATCAGAAATCAGGAAGATAAATTAGATATGCTAACAACCCTAATGGGTAAATTGATGGCTAAAATCGACAAAACAAATACATCACCTAGCATGCCAACCAATCAGAACACAGCTACAGAAGACAACACGCCACAATCACCATCACCATCACCAACAACATTAACAAAGCTTAACAATCTGGTGAAGGAGTACCTAAGATCGATCAACAAATTCGATGGGTCAGGTGGCGCACCCAGATTGTTCGATTACTTTGATGCTATAGAGCAATTTATCACCAGTGCTAATCTATTAGTACAAAAGGAGGAAGTCAATGCAGTGATCAGTAAAATTACAGGCAACACTAGAATGTGACTATGGAGGCATGTGAATATATCGGGAGAATTTGATTCGTGGAATGAGCTTAAAGAGGCTATGATGCAAAAATACACACCAATGGAACAATTGTTATAAATATGTGATAAGCTTGCGATGATGAAGCAAAAAGGATCAATCGAAGATTATAATGATGCATTCAACCGGATTATGGCACAAATCGAAGATATGACTAACACAGAAGCTATACCGCAATATCTCCAGGGTCTAAGCCCTAGGTACTGGGAATTAATACTTGCGTGGGAGAATATGCCGACTATGCTGGAGGCTTTATAACTCGCATGCATCAGGTTTGACTCAGATAATAAACAAAGGTGCGACGAAGCCCACACGACAGACCGAGGTGGCTACCGAGGCGGCTACCGAGGCGGTGACTGAGGCAGCGACCGAGGCGGCTACCAAGGCAGCGGTCATGACAACCGAGGCGGAAGCACCGGACGAAGCTGAGGCTATAACAACGATAACGGAAACAATCGAGGAGGTCATAATGACAGAGGCAACCAAGGCAGCAATCGCGAAGCCAATCGAGGCGGGAATTTTCAGGGACACCCTCAGAAATGTTACATCTATGAGGGAGAACATAGAATATTTCAATACAACAAATTCAACAATTGGGTAAAAACAGAAAAAGAAAAAGAAAAGACTAAACTGAGAGCCAAAGCAAATCTGGCGATTGGTGCTATCATCGATTCAGGCACCACGCAACATATGTTCAACCAATTGGAGATTTTCGAGACGGTGGCTGAGTACGACGGCTTGGTCACATGTGCAGGGAATGAGAAATTATGCATGATGTACGTTGGGACAATTGAGCTCGACAACGAGCTGAAATTATGGGACATCTTATATGTACCGGAGATCACCAGAAATTTAATATCTGTGCGGGTGTTGATATATGATGGAAATAACATAACCTTCAAGAGTGACGGATCAGTAATTAAAATCAGTGCAGATTATGAAGAAATCAAAATCGGACAAGCCGATGGCAACCTATTTCATTTATTGACATCACCAAAGCTAGAGCTAGAAGCAAACATCGCCGATTCCAAGATTGATGACTATATATTATAGCATCACTGACTAGGCCATCCGGGCCAAAATACTCTGCAATCAATCAACAAATTTGTCACAGGGCTCAGAGATGTATGGCTGTCAACTGGACAAATCGAAATATGTGCTAGGTGTAAATATGCGAAGTTGCACCACAAGCCGTTCGGACATGTGAAAAATTAATCAATGGAGCCTATTGGAAGAGTGCATACAGATCTGTGCAGGCCAATGCCCATGCCATCAGTCAATGGAGCAAAATATATATTAACATTCATCGATGATGCCACTCGCTACATTACAACATATTTTATTAATAATAAAAGTGATATATTTGATCGATTCCGGACATTCAAGACATTCGCCAAGATGCAATTGGGCTGAAAACTCAAGATTCTCTGATCAGATGGAGGAGGAGAGTATGTAAACACTAAGATGCGCGAATTTTTAATCAAAAACAGAATTCATCATAAAATAATGACGCCGGATACGCCACAACAAAATGGTGTAGCCGAACGATATAACCGGACATTGATAGAGTCAATCCGGGCAGTTAAAATTACTGCCGGTATACCTGATGAACTTTGGGCAGAACTTGCCGCAAGTGCTATATATTTACACAACCGATTGCCAACGCGAGCCAATAAGGAGAGTGCTTCACTATTTGAATTATGGCATGGTCACAAGCCTGATATCAGTAACTTGCGCATCATATGGGCTGATGCATATATGTATATTCACAAGGGAAAAAGGTCGAAACTGGCACCCTGATCCAAAAAGCTTAAAATGATTGGCTATCATGATGAAAAGAAGGCATACAGGCTCTGGGATCCAACCAATAGGAGGATAGAGATCAGCCACGACGTTACATTTGATGAATCTATTATATTAAAATCCCCAACAATCATCAATCCAGAAGATCAAGAATATGTCATTGAAGCGATCATCGGAGAATGCAAGATTAATGAAAAAAAACAATATCTGGTTAAATGGCTAGGCTATGATGATGATGACAATACCTGGGAGCCAATCGAACAATTGATCGATACTGAAGCTCTACAAATTTGGTAAGATCGGATGTCAGAAGCTAATTTAATTGAATCGACCAATGACTCAATGACCTACAAGGAGGCAATTTCTCTGCCTGACGCAAAGCTTTGGGAGGAAGCGATCAATCAAGAGCTTAAATTACTTAAAAATAATGACATGTAGATGATTGTACCTGAGGTGCCTGCGGGATGCAAGCCGATTGGATGCAGATGGGTTTTTAAAAAGAAGCTCAACACTGATAGATCGGTTGCCAGGTACAAAGCGAGATTAGTAACCAAGGGATATTCATAACAGCAAGGAATTGATTATAATAAAACATTTGCTTCTGTGGCGAAATTCACATTGATCAGGGCACTTTTATCAATCGGAGCAGTCCTGAACTTAGAAATTCACCAAATGGATGTAAAAACTGCATTCCTGAACGGCGATCTTGATGAAGAGATCTACATAATGGTACCTGAAGGAATCGACCAATCGGAGCTGTCACCGAGAGCTGTGTATAAGCTCAATCGATCATTGTATGGACTAAAGCAATCACCTTGTATGTGGAATCAGAAGATCAACAACTACCTCAGCCAATCAAATTTTACAAGACTACAATCAGATTACAGCATTTATCTAAGAAGGAGACAAGAAGATCAATTGCTGATAATTATTACCATATATGTCGACAATCTACTAATTCTGGCTGATTCGATAGAAACGATGAACAAATTCAAGATGGAACTTAGCAATGCATTCAATATGATGGACTGTGGCGAAATTAAACATTTTCTGGGTATTTGAGTCATGCATGATCGAAAAACATACATAATCACAATTGATCAAAGCTACTTTGCCAATCAAATCATTATAAGGTTTAACATAATGGATGCCAAGCCAATCAATACACCCCTTGATCTATTCATTCAACTCAAAGCTGAAGGGGGAAAATCTGCAGACCAAAGTCTATTCAGACAAATGATCAGTAGCATAATGTACCTGATGATTAGGATGAGACCTGATCTAGCTGCTACTGTCAGCATCATCAGTCAATTTTCGGCCAATCCAATGCAAGAACATCACCATGCCCTCAAACGATTATTAAGATATATTAAAGGAACAGCCAATTATAAGCTGTGCCTTGGACACGATCAGAATCTAAGACTGATCGGTTTCAGTGATACCAACTGGGGAGGAGACATTAATACATGACGATCAACCATGGGCTATATCTTCAACCTATCAGGAGGAGCCATCAGCTGGTCAAGCAAACGCCAACCAACCATTGCTCTATCAACAACTGAGGCAGAATATATGGCATTAGCACATATGACAAAAGAAGCTATTTAGCTACGTACCCTATTAGATGAGCTAGGATATTTGCCGAATTGTATAACAACCTTATTTGAAAACAACCAATCAGCAATTGCCCTTGCCAAAAATCCAATTAATCACACTCGATCAAAGTATATCGACATTCAGCATCACTTTATTTGAGAGAAAGTTGAATCAAAGGTGATAGATATCGTTTACATAGCGACAGATGAAATGATCGCTGATGCATTAACCAAGCCACTTGCGCGACCAAGACTTGAAATGTTGATCGCAAAAATGAGCTTACGTAACTAACATTTTTTAAAAAATTTTATGTTCTTTATCACATCATTCTTATCACTCAAGTAGTACTTTATATATAGTTATTTACAGTAAATGTACTTCATGGATGCCATTCATGATGTACAGTTGAATATTTTATTTTTATTCTTTTATTTTTATTTGTATTTATTTATTTTTATCAAGATATGTCAAGCAGAGGGAGTGTTGAAATTATTAGCTTATTATATCTCTCTCTCCTATCAATGATCGATTGTTACATCACTTGATCGTAGCTTAAACGATCTTTGTTTTGTATCGACCAATCATAATTTAGCATTAATAAATACATACATATTGGCTTCATAAGCCAGCACACTCTTTACTCTAAAAACACACATTCGAAGATCAAATTTCAACAGATTATATAAGATACAGGTTCAAATTACTGGCTCAACCAGGTTCTACCTAAGATAAGACCTATATAAACTGAACTGAACAAACTAAACTGAATAAAGAAATGAATAAATTATAACTACTTCAAAGCTAGTATACTCTGGTATATACTATAGGAAATAATCAGAAGAACTACTAACATCTGCTCTAGAGGAAGAATAAAATGATTATAGCAATGATTTCAATCTAGATATTAATTATTACTAAAACAATTTTAGAAGATTCTACAATAAGAGAGTAAAAATAATTCAAAAGCAGGTGAACTTTGAAAATGGGCTTAAGATGAGAAACCTTCTATTTTAAGAAAAACTTTGAGAGATATATTAAGATAAGTAACCTTAAGAATAAATGTTATAAATTGATAAAGAGATCTTTATTACTAAATCAGCTTTTGATTAACATATAGAAGAAAGATGAAGCAAGGTTATTCAAATCTATCTATCTGACCAATCTGATTGATCTCTAGAATATTTGTTGTCAAAATCTGCTATATTTCAAGATTACTTATCAAAGATAGAAAAACTCAAAGAAAGACTCAACTCTATGAAATTGTCAAGAGTAACCAGATATTATTAGAACTATAAAGTTATAATGAAAACATAGAAGGAAGGAGTAGTATATGAATTAGAAGACTTTTTAAAGCTACAAGAAAGATAGACAATAGGACCCTATATCTGTCAAATTACCTATAGACTTAAATCCCAGTATGACCCCAAGAACTTATCTAAGCAAGACAACCCTTATTAAAGAGAACAGATAAATCTAGATAACAAGAGAGCAAGATATACATGACAAAATGCCCAAAATGATAAGATTCAACTATGAAGCTTATGTGCAAAATAAGACCCCCCAGCCAGAATGAATTACTGAATAAAAGCAAGTCACTAGAAACAGAATTATACACAAATTCCATACTCCAGAAGCCAGACCTTATGATGACATCTCATGGCAAGATTCAGACTGATGTATGCAGATTCAGTTTAACTAATATATAGCATTCAGATAAGTATAATATATATGTATATACATATATATAAATCAGCTCAAATGTTAAAATCACTAACCTACAGTGTAAACAAACTTTGCAGATAAATAAAACAAATCATATATCTAAATTATAAGGAATATACTATACTGCAACTGCTGCATATGGTAAAATTTAGAGTTACTTATTGAAATCAGTAGAATGACTTATACATATACCATATAGAGAGATTCTTAAGAATTCTAGTAAAATCTACAACAAAAAATAAAAACAAAGAAAGTCAGAATAACCAAAACAAAGAACAAACAAGTAACTTGAGTACTATGAATCTATAAATAACTATATACTCATATAACTAGATAAATCGACATAAAGAATAATAATAATAATGTGGAAAAAGAGAAAGAAAAAGCAAGTTCAGGTCTTCAGTTATATATATATTTTTTAATATTTCAATGCTCCAGAGTCTATTTTATTCAGTTATTTATTCATTGAACAATTTATTTATTTATTTTAATTTCGATTGATTTCATCCCCTTTTTTTACTTTTTAATAGAATGAACAATAATATACTTAATCAATTTTTATTTGATATACATTATACATTTCATTTATCACTTTAGTAACTTATCCTCTTATTTAGATTATATATTATTATATCATTTTTATTATTTTTTTGGCAATCTTTGATGAATACTTATTTCATTTATTTGTATTTTAGATATTATTCGATGTTGACTATTATTATTTCACTATTTTTATATCCCACATTTCCTAGGAGTTATTTGTTTATAGAAACATGATGAGCTACTTCTTTATTTAGTAATATTCTTATTAAGAGTAGTATTTTCTTATTTTTATATTTTAGATGACTTGAAGACCTGATAATAACATTATACTCATCACTGCATAGATTATATATACAATTTTGGAGACTTGCATTTAGAGAAGCTTATTTTATTAGCTTCTCTCATATATTACCAATTTATATTGCTACTTAGTCTCGAGGACAAGACATTCCCAGTTGAGCTCTAGATATGATAGCTAACCCCCAACTTGTCTGATTTTCACAAATTTACCACTATGCTCAATTTGGAGTTATCACAACCTTCTATTTTTAGTTAGTGTCATTTTTAGCAAGCAATCTTACCACTAGCAATGAACCTAGTTTTAGTAATCAATCTCATTTTTATCAATAAAATATTATTTATAGTTATCAAAGTTATATTTTGTAGTGAAGTCTTTTTTTAGTTGTTTCTTAGTCTTTTAATTTTGTATAAATACCCTCTTTATTTTTATTTAAATAAATCAGTTTATACAAAGTCTTGGAATATCTCAATATCAGTTATAGTAAAGCCTGAAGAGTACAGTATATAGCTGTAGTAAGGATATGTAAAGGGAGATATCACATCTGACACTCTGAGCATTCTTACTTAGTACACACAAATGAATAATCAATTTTTAGTATATTTGTCATAATATATTATAAAATTTTATTATAATTTTTTTTATTACTTCTTTTTTTTTAAAAAAAAATATAAAGATTATAATAAAAAAAAAGTTATAATAATAAAAAAGACTATAATAAAAAAAGGTTATAATAAAAAAAAGATTATAATAAAAAAAAAAAAGCTATAATAAAAAAAAAATTATAATAAAAAAAAGTTATTATGATAATCAATGTACAACTTGCTTAATTTGCAAAGAACTTACTATCTATTTTTTGAAGTTACTGTAACCTTCTATATTCTTTTATTTTTAGTTAATATTGTTTTTAGTGACAAACTTCATTTCTAGCTAGCAATCTTGCTACCAGTGACAAACCTAGTTTTTAACAACTGATCTTATTTTTATTGATAGAATGTTATTTGCAATTATCAAAGTCATACTTATAGTAGAGCCTTTCTTATTTGTTCCTTAGTCTTTCAAATTTGTATAAATACCCCTTTTATTTCTATCTAAATAAATCAGTTTGTATAGAGTCTTAGAATATCTCAATATTAGTTATAGTAAGCCTGATATAAAGAGAGATATTACATCTGATACTTTGAGCATTCTTACTTAGTATATATAGATAAATGACTAATTATTAGTATATTTATCATATCTTAGTACCGACTGATAAGAGCTTTATCAAGTACTCTGAAGAAAAACAACTAAAGCTTATATTCTCATTTAAGTAGGACTAAACTGTTATAACTGACCAAACTATTAGGACCAAACTGTTATAACTAAACTGTTATAACTATATAGACTTATTAAATTAAAGCTCTGCTATATGAAATGAAATAGATTACTTCAAAGAGTATAACTAGTATATACTATAGGAAAATGCTACTAGAAAACACTATAGCATATACTCTATTACTTAGATATAGGTTTGAATCACTGGCTCAACCAGATTCTACTCAAGATAAGACTTATATAAAATAAATAGAAGAAATAAAATACCAAAAGGACATTGCCAATAGCAGTTAAAGGGTTGAATAATTACTAAACAAGTTGAACTGAACTAACTGAACCAAATAAACTGATGGAGAAACCAAATAAAGAAATAGATAAATTATAACTACTCCAAAGCTAGCATACCCTGGTATGTACTATAGGAAATGACCAGAAGGACCACCAACACCTACCCTAGAGGAAGAATAAAATGATTATAGCAATAATTTCAATTTAAAACATTTGATCAAGTACTGAAAAATTCTATAATACAATAAGAGAGTAAAAATGATTCAAAAGCAGATGAACTTTGTAAATAGGCTTAAGATGAGAAACCTTCTGTTTTAAGGAGAACTCTGAGAGATATGTTAAGACAAGCAACCTTAAGAATAAATGTTATAAATTATTGATTGAAGAGATTTCTATTATTGAATCAGCTTTTGATTAACATACATGGAAGAAAACAGAGCAAAACTATTTATTCAAATTATCAAGAAGTGACTAGATATTATTGAAACTGCAAAGTTATAATGAAAACATAGAAGAAAGGAGTAATGTATGATTTAGAAGACTTTTTGGAGATCTTGCAAGAAAGATAGAAGTGGCAGATAATCTATTCTTATAACTATGCAAATAATTTAAAATAAGTCCACCACCCAGGTATAAGTATCTACCCCTGAATCTCAGCATAACTACAAAAACTTACCAGATACAACACCTTAATGCTGACTAGACAACCCTTATTAGAGAGAAAAAGAACAGACAAATCTGGATAACAAGAAAGCAAGATATATATGACAAGATACCTGAAACAACAAGATTCAACTAGAACAAAAAAAAGCAAGCTATTAAGCTCAGAATTATATACAAATCCTACACCCCTAAAAGCCAGACCTTATGACCAATGATACCTCATAGTGAGATTCTGACTAATACATAATATTCAAACAGCCTAATATGCAAATATATATACACATATATATACATATATAAATGAATCAGCTTGAATATTAGAACTACTAACCCACAGCACAAATAAGCTTTACAGATAAATAAAACATTAGAATCATGCTATCTGAATCATCTGACCCACCCAGATGCAATGAAAACAAAATGAATTACAGTACTTGAATCATGTTCAAATTGTAAAGAATACATTACAACTACTGTATATAGTAAAATCTAGAGTTACTTATTGAAATTAGTAGCATGACTTATATATGTATCATGCAAAGAGATTCTTAAAGATTCTAGCAAGATCTTTGTAACAAAAAAAAAAAAAATAAAAAAAGTTAGAATGACTGAAATG
>RBNK01001218.1:0-16810 GCA_003990785.1 Endogone sp. FLAS-F59071 | reverse complement strand
TCCTCCTCCTCCTCCTCCTCCTCCTCCTCCTCCCTCCCTCCCCATAGAAGAAACAAATACACCAGTACGTTCGTGATGTGAAGACCAACCTTGTTGTCGATCACGTACGAGCCTGCGTCCTCAGCAAATTTAACATAACGCCCGTCGATGCCCTGGAATATGAAGATAGCATCGCGTAGCAAGGCTGCTTCGGATACCTCATACATTGCTATACCAAGTGGCAAGATAATTTTGCGTGAGCGTTCGGCTGCTATTTGGTTTAAACTTTTGTTTCAACTCAATAAAACTTGACCATTACCCAAGCACCAAACAGGCCGAAATTATCCCACCTTCGTATACTTACAATCTCCAGCTGCCAGATACTGTCTATATGCTGTCAATCCGGATGTTTGCGAGACCTTGGATGGTTGCGACGAATCAGAGCCGTCATCCTCATCACGATGTTTACCAAACATGCGCGCGCTCGACCTCGGGTCATCTTCTGTACGTTGGTTTGGGGCGGCGGCCGGAGAGATGTTCTGTAGGCCCATGGCGGCGAATGATTGTTCTACGGGCTGCAAAATGGTTAAGTACAAACGGTTAAGTTACCTTTCTCGCGCTACGTAAACCAAGTACTGAAAAAAATGGATGCATTGAAAATATTGCACCAGGACTTAGAATAAGTTCGCTAACTTACTACCAAATCTCCTAATGAGTTAAATTCCATAGAGTGCGATGACGGTTTCTCGCTCGTAGAAAGTAGGAAATACATGATGGCCCATCTTCTTGTCAGCACCGTCTGGTGGTATCGTAAATCGGGAAAAGGAAAATCTCTACCGGATGAGTTTCAAATTGATCATTGCACTACTCCCGCACTACTAAATGCCGTGAATAATACACAAAATGAGAAAAATACCTGAGATGAGAGTTTTCCGTAGAGATTCGAGAATCTGATCGCTTTCGCGGATGACTTGTGCTCTCTAATCACTATTAGATGAGTTTCGTTAGCACATCCGGAGAACATTCCGCAAATAAAAGAACGCGACACACCCGCGAAGCTCACATTTCTTTTTTACTTGATCGGCGAGATGTGTCTCATCCGTCACCACGGACGGCGTGAGCCGACTATTAAAACAATTGATAGTGCAAAATTACAAGAATAGTTGAGTGCCAAAAGCCCAAGAATCCATGCCATTTCCTCCGAAATCCTATTATATTTGACGACAATTAAGCTCCAAACAAAACCTTTACCAAATACCACAACATTGAGTGTTACCGTGTTACCTCGAAAGAACTCTTAATGCGTGCTTGTAGACCTCCTTCACTTTCGCGTCGGCCGCAGCGTTCGTGTTTATGCTGATCCCAAGCTGGGCATAGGATGACCGATCGTGTCCCGCGGCAGTGGCAGTATTGGACAAGGCTTCCTTCTGAAGAACATGCTTTACCAGCTCGAATAGCTGCCTGGAGATCCGGTCCATGTGTGGATCCGTGGCGGCACCTCCATTAGCAGCGGTGTTTGTGGTAGGCTGCGAAATGTCAGAAGAGGTGTGGAAGAGGGTACTGAGAGAGTTTGAGGGAAGATTCCTGTTCATGGGTGTAAGAATGTGGCAAAGAGTATTGTGATGTAACCGCGTTGTGCTGCTTTAATAAACGCGTGCCACGGTGATGACGTCGTTCAGATGTATATTACACACCAAATCGATTTTCTCTCGTCATCCATTTTCACTTCAGATGTTCAGAGCCCTGTGTTTACCACTCGCGCGCAATGCATGCGTTCGTCAACACCACATGTCTATCCCAAGGGTTACACCCTCTCATTTCAGCCGCTCCCTATTCCCGTTACGCCCGCTGCCATCACGACTATACGCTTCCACTACGTCCCAACAATCCCTCAATAATAAGAGCGGCGGCATGTACACCCTCGCCATCCTTGTTACCATGGTCGGCCTCTCATACGCCGCGGTTCCTCTTTACCGCATTTTCTGCGCTGCAGTTCCCGGCCTCAACGGCACACCGGGTACGATTGACGCCAGCCGCATCGAACCCGATCGGCTGATCCCCGCTACGGACTTTGGCCGTCGCATCCGCATCACGTTCGCGTCCAACACGTCCGATGCACTGCAGTGGACTTTCAGACCGGAACTTCGGGAAATCCGCGTGCTGCCCGGGGAGACGGCGCTCACGTTCTACAAGGCGAAAAACAAGAGCGACGAAGATATTGTCGGGATCGCGACTTATAACGTGATGCCACAGAGAGCCGCCAAGTACTTCAACAAGATCCAATGCTTCTGCTTCGAGGAACAGAAATTAAGGGCGGGTGAGGAGGTAGACATGCCAGTCTTCTTTTACATCGACCCTGATTTCATTGAGGATCCATATATGAAGGACGTTAACACGGTTACATTGAGCTATACATTCTTTAATGCTCGATATGCTAAGAACTTGGTCCCCCAGTCAAGCGCATAGAGCACAGTGCATAGTGCATAGCTAAATCGATAGCAATATTTAGAACTGTGTATATATACAAGATGGCGAATGGAAATGATTAACATTACTACAAAACTCCGGCTATCAGTCCTTCTATTTTGTATACCCCCTATACAACTTAGAGAGTAAACTGTGGTTAAAGCCATATTTATCAGACTCAACAGGCTAGAAATTAATTAATTAATTCAAAACTACAAGTTTATTTTTCTTTTCTTTTTCTTTTCTTTTTCTTTTCTTTTCTTTTCTTTTTTTTTTTTTTTTTTTTTTTTTTTTTTTTTTTTTTTTTTTTCTTTTTCTTTTTCTTTATTTTTTATTTTTTTTTATTTTTTTTTAAAAAAAGAAATATTAATATCAATGATATTCTATTTTTGTAAATTATAATAATATTCCATGTATTCCATGTTGAGTACCCATGCAATACTTGTTTACCTCCTCTAAGCCACAATGAATCGGCGGATTAGAAATTTCATGATTGATTTTTGATATATAAAAAGTAGCAGATCTTCTACTTGTTCTAAACTTTGTGAGTCTACGGATATTGCAGCCCGAGAAGGGCAGGTTTAAAAAAAGTCTGTTTTGATTCCCCCATAGCAACACGGAAAATTCAACGAGCCGTCCGAAAAACGAGTGGCTTTGACGGAGCGGAGGATTGTGCTGACGCAAGGCGCAGCGGGTGGCTTTGAGGACAATGAAGACGTCACTGGCGACGGTGATTGGACGACGGGCAAAGGAAAAGGATAAGAGCGTGATAACTACAAGCCGCCGACCGAACCCTTCTTCCCTTCCCACCACTCGGACCGCCGCCGGGGACACACCAAGGAAGAGAGTGATATATACAAATACCCCCGTTCTCCCAGCCCAGCTCCCACCCACTTTTGTCTCGCGGCCTTTGCCCCTCCCAACTCGACATGTCTTCCTCAAATAATAACCCCCAGCAACGGTAAGTGCGCTCAAATCTGACTTGGCTTTGTCGGCCACCTTCTGCGGCGCTGTACGCGCTGTTCAAAGGCCTTTGCTACGCGGCAAGCGCATGTCTCATTCCTCATCTGCAAACGGACGCGAATAGGCCTCCACCTCCTCCACAACAGCCGCACTCTCCACAGCAGCCTCCAAGCCTGCTACCGCCGTCTACATCCACCTTCGCTCGCCATCTCCCTCTTTCTCAGACTCAAGGCCCCTCGAACCCACCTTCACAACCTTCCACACCCTCCCAAGCCTCCCTGCCACCGCCTCCCCCTGCAATGTCGGTCTCAGTCATTAGCCCACCTAACGGCAATCCCTCGCCTACCCACAATCTGACAGCGCTGTCCAACGTGGCTTTACCCCAGAGACCGCTGATTACACCTTCGCAGCCTTTGGGACCTCCGGCCCAACTGCTTTCCTCGTCGAGTGCCCACGATATTCAGCAGACGGCGGTCTCGCAGCCTTCCCCACCTTCGGTTCAGCAGACGCTACCGCCGCCTTCCCAGGCTACTCCTTCCTTACCACCCCCTGCCCCGTCGGTAGCGCCTGCTCAACCTCCACAACCGGCTACTTCCCAGGCTACGCCAGCAAGCTACCGTCCGCTGAATGTCAGAGACGCGCTTACGTATCTTGATCAGGTCAAGATACAGTTCGCTGACCAGCCTGACGTGTATAACAAGTTTCTAGATATAATGAAGGACTTTAAAAGTCAAGCGTAAGTACTGCACTTGCCCTCAGCGCTCGGTCGCAGAGTTAGTTTAATGACTGACGGTAAGTTCGGATGTTTCTCACATATAGGCTTTTTTCCACTAGCATCGACACCCCAGGGGTGATTGAACGCGTCTCCACCCTGTTCAAGGGTCACCCATCGTTGATTTCTGGATTCAACACTTTTTTGCCGCCCGGCTACCGTATTGAGTGCTCTACAGACCCGCATGAGCCCGACACCATCCGTGTTACCACCCCAACGGGGACTACAAGCACTACGGGTGGCGGTCCTCTTAACCTGGCTCCCGAGCATCCACACAATGCTTCTCCATCGGTTCCTGGCCCTCCGTATCATTTTAGTGGGTCGAGCGTGTATTCCCATGGACCCCCGCATTCCATGAACTCTCTGCCGCCTTTGCCTCCGCCTGGTGGACCGAACCCACCCTCGTCGCTGCAACAATCGCCAGGTGGACCGTTCCATTCCATGTCTGGTCCGCCACCGCAGTCGTCCGGTGTTGCTGGAGGTCAAGCTTCGCAACAAGGGGCGGGTAATCGCCGAGCACCTGTAGAATTCAATCATGCCATTAGCTACGTGAACAAGATAAAGGTATAAAGTATATGAATATTATCTGATCGGACGTCGTGGCCATTCGCGAGGTCAGCGCACTGAAATTTGATATGAAATTTCCAAATTTGTATTGAAGAATCGCTTCTCAACGGATCCGGATACCTATAAGCAATTTTTGGAAATACTACAAACTTATCAGAAAGAACAAAAATCCATACAAGAGGTAAGTTTTTCTCGGATCACGGTGGAGTGTGTGGGGTTTTGTTTCAAATCGATCAACTAATGGGCGGCCGGGCTCATCTTAACGCGGTCAGGCATCCGTGTCGCAACAGGTATATGCCCAAGTTCAGGTTCTGTTCAAGTCGACCCCTGACCTTCTCGATGAGTTCAAGCAGTTCTTGCCGGACACATCCGGTAACCAGACTGCTGCAAGCTCGGCGCTCTTTGGAGGCGCGACGCAACATCAACATGGTGGCCCGGCTCAGCCACCGCGGATGATCCCGGGAGTAATGGGTAAGTGTGACATGTACATATGCCATACCAGGTGCAAGGTGCCGTTCAACTATATCGTTGATAACTTTTACTTCACATTCGATTTTTGAATGTATCAGGTCTCGGTGGTGGTAATCGGCTTCCTCCGGTTGGAAATTTCCCGCCACCACCTTCGACCACTGGACCTGGAGATGGATACGGCAAGAAGAGCATGATGATAATGAGCGGAAGCTCGCAAAACTCCTCTGCGGCACCGTTGCCGGGACACACGTCTGTCGGCAAGAAAAAGAGGGGACCAGCTCCCGCAAGCGAACGTTCTTCGAGCGCTGGACTGCCTGGCAAGGTTCGTGTTGTGCAATTGAGCCACTTTATTTGTAAACATGACGAGTGCTGCAATCACCGCGATATGTCAATAGCTGGTCACTCATCCCGTTGAAAACGAACAGCACAAACGTAACAAACTCCAGCATCCCAAGTCTGATCTCCCGCACGTGAGTCCCTCGGCGGCGCCTGTTCGCAACGAACTCCCACTACCCCCAAGCAAACCACCAATTTCGGCCGAGGAGTCCGAGTTCTTTGACCGTGTCAAAAAGTATATTGGCAACAAGCAGACTTATAATGAGTTCCTCAAGGTGCTAAATCTATTCAGCCAACAGATTGTGGATCAGAATCTGCTCGTTGAGCGAGTTGAGTCTTTCATTGGTGGAAACAAGGACCTGTTTGAATGGTTCAAGAGCTTCGTTGGGTACGATGGCAAAGATGAGATTATCGAGAACGTGCCTGCCACCACTCCGAAACCTGATTTAATGCAGTGCAAGGCATACGGGCCTAGTTATAGGCTTTTGCCGAAATCAGTGAGTTATTGTCGAATTACGGCTTTCAATTGCCAAAATATCTTTTTAGTGAGGCTGACTCACGATATGCAATTGTGCTTTGGCAATTTAGTTCCAGAGTCAGACCTGCTCAGGAAGGGACCAGCTTTGCTGGGAAGTGCTCAACGACGAGTACGTCTCGCATCCCACATGGGCTAGTGAAGACAGCGGCTTTGTTGCCTCGAAGAAAAATCAGTATGAAGAATCTTTGCATCGATGTGAGGAAGAGAGGTACGTAGCTCCGTCCTAATTAGGATATCTATCCTAATTTGGAATAAATATATTTGATGTGACAGTATTACGAGAAGCTTATTTAGTTCCTCACTACACCCTTGTCGTGTCATACGAATTTAGGTACGAATACGACCTCAATATTGAGGCGAATCTAAACACCATCGCCCTCCTCGAGCCCATCGCCAAGAAAATCGCCACGATGACGCTGGAAGAACGTCCTAAATTCAGGTTGCCTGCAGGACTCGGCGGCCCATCCAAAACCATTTATCAGCGCATTATTAAGAAGGTTTACGAAAGGGATCGCGGTCTTGACGTCATTGAAGCCTTGCATAATAATCCTGGACAGGCTGTTCCTGTGGTCTTGAGGCGGCTGAAGCAGAAGGATGAGGAGTGGAAGAGAGCGCAGGTAAGTAATAATTTAGTCTCTTTATTTCTTATATTGTCATTTTTATTGTGGTAATCACCCTCTTCATGCTGTGTATAGCGCGAATGGAACAAGATTTGGCGTGAAGTTGACTCGAAGAACTATTACAAAGCACTCGATTACCAAGGAATCACATTCAAGAGTAATGACAAGAAGGCTATCGCCACGAAATCGCTCATCACCGAAATCGAAACTTTGCGGCGTGAACAGCTGGAGAGGCGTTTGCGCTCTACCATCAGGCCTCGGCATCAGTTCGAATTCTTCTTTAAGGATTCAGAGGTTTTCAAAGACGTGACGCGGCTCATCTACTCGTACCTCGATCGTGGAGGTGGATTCACGTCCAGTGACAAGGAGAAAGTGCGCAAGTTTGTTCTCACTTTCCTTCCGCTTTTCTTCTGTGTCCCAACGGTCCTGCCGGACAATCTCAGCGAAGCGGATGAGGAGGATGACGAGCGTATGGCTGATGACGACGACGATCATTCCGTTATGTCATACGACTCCGACGGTGAACACTCCACTTCTAGCCAGCTACGCGGCGGAAGGCGTGGAAACCGAAATCGTCACGATGAAGCAGCTGACTTGTTAAAGGATGTACTGACGAGGAATCGCGACAGGGAAAATAACGATAAGGAAAAGGAAAAAGAGAGCACTCATAGCAGTGATGAACATGATGGTGTTCCCGAGGTTCCGAGTGCGCCCAACGGACTTCTGGCAGCCGTACCTAGCTCCACGAACACTGTCGGAGATGAAAAGGCGCAGAGGACTGAGGGAGCTGTAAATAGCACCGAGCCGATGGATGAGGATCCTCCTGCAGCAGCCGTACCCTCCGTGAAAAGCGAGCCGACGGATGAGGAGGTTGGTAGCAGCGCTCTTGGGGCGAAGGCAGATACCGCCGCCGGAGCTAATGCTGTCACCGAGCACAAAGATCAGCCAGCAGCCGTGGCAATCGGCACGGGGTTGCAGCAACCTGCAATGATGATCAATGGTCCTGCGATACCTAGGAAGAGGACGATCTTCAATTTCTTTGGCAACAGCACGTTTTACTGCTTCTTTAGGCTTTATGAGGTGAGATACAATCTCAGTTCTTTTTGTGCAAAAAGCATACAGAGTTTCTAACCATTCATGGGTATTTAATCCCATGTATTAGATGGCCTACGAGAGACTAGAAAAGATCAAACGCATCTCGGAAGAAATGGTTAGCGACCCAATGAAGGCAAAACGGGAGAACCGAGCAGCAGTTGAATTAGGTGTGAACAACACCAGGTTTGAACGTGAGTTGATAGGTGCGGCTCCCAATTTGCAGGAATCTGTTTGGTACTTTATTTATCCTTCGTTTCATCCCTTTTTCTGATGGTTGTCATCACCCGCCTAGCCATCCTAGACATGGACTTCACCAACGGCAATTATTATGGACAGCTGCTCGAGATTATCGACAAACTATTTGATAGCGATATCGATCAACAGACATTCGAAGAGGCTGCTCGGTATATTTTTGGTACCAAAGCGTTCACACTCTTCACGATTGACAAGGTGGTACAGTCAATGATTAAGCAGGTTTGTGAAAGCATCAACCCAGGATTGTGATTAACTTTGCCTTCGTTGCGACGGTGGGAGCTTTTCCTTAATATAATTTTTATTGGATAACTTTTTTATATATATTATCACAGATTCAGACCATTATGATGGACAACAAGTCAACAGAGCTGATTAGTTTGTTTGAGAAGGATCATCAGTTGGACAAAACCTCCCCGCGGCTTGTGTCTATGTATAGGATGAAAGCCGAAGAGATACTAGGCTCAGATGAAAACGTGTATAGGATTGGATACGTGAGTTCTTGTTTCTTCCCTTATGCATCATTCGAGCGCACAGCTGACATTTAACTTGAATTATTTGAATTCTTGATTTACAGAACAAGGAAGAACAAGCACTCACTATCCAATTGTTGGGAAAAGACGATTATATGATGGATAGCTCACCTGAAGATAAGTACGAGGATTACGTGGCGAGCTACATGGATTGGACAAAGACGACAGAGGGAGTAGATGCAAAGAAGACGAAACCGGCGTTTTTAAAGAGGTACAACACGCTGCTGCCTATCTGCTGATGCGCATTCTATTATTTACAAGGGTCTCTGATAACCTAATGATTATTCGTCATGACAGAAACCTTCCGAAGAGCATGTCTGAGGAATTCACCAATAATGTGATTATCCACAGCGGAATGCAGTACAAAATTTGTAAGAGCACGTACCACATGTTCTACATTAGCAGCTCCGAGGATTTATTCGCGCGGCCGCACGCGCGCAAGACCCTATTGACGACCCCCGCGGAAAAGGAAAAGGTAGTTCATGGGCGCCACTGGCGCCGCACCCGGTGGCACGAGTGGTTAGAGTCCGCCGATAAAGGCTGGAGCCGCGAATTGGCGGGAGGTGTGGCCGAGCGTGCCAGTTTGGAAGAGCAATGCTTGAAATTGCTTAAAGGTGACGAATTCCGCGGGCACGGGCTTGTCACTGTTGCCAGAGAGGTCGTTCTTGGGAACGGAGCCAAAGTCATGGTTTATGAGACAACATCGACAAAGGAGGCAGTGGAGGAAGGAAGGGGGTAGATAGGATTGAGGACAATTGATATGTAGTATTTTTTACATTCCACTGTGCAAACAAGTTTTATAATCATGTACATTTCTAAAGTGTTTATCAAGATAGCTAGCCCTCACGTCTTTTGCAAGTGGGTATAATAAACCCGGGTTCAGGTGATGAAACATGACATCATCAACATTTTCAGGCAACCAACCAAAACTTAAAGCCACGGAATCTCCAGCCTCCTTCTCCAATTCCCTCCATGTCCAACCATGCCCCTCCCACAACTCAAGATGACTCATTATTCGCGAACAAGGCGAAAATCAGAAAACCCCGTAACATAGGCTCTGCTGCCCCTGGGCCCGGCGTCACCAGAACAACAAAGAATCTCTCCGCTGTGGCTTCTTCCCGGAAGGTGGGCGCGCCGCAACTGTATTGGAATGTACCATTGCAACCGAAACCTACAAAAATCAAACTGAATAATGTCGGAAATACGATCGCAGCTCTCCGTGTCGTCAATGGCCTCCGACCGTTCCAACGCGTCCAAGGCCTCCTCTAACAAACTCCCCAGCTCTGTGGAAGATTCCGAATACGAGAATATCACTATAGGCGAAAGCAAGGGCAGGAAGAGCACCACGGCCTCACGATCAATCAACTCAAATTTAACATCTCCAACAGCCAACAATGCTTTGGTTCCCATTTCTGGCTCCTCGAAACCCTCCGTGCCTAACGATTTTCTTCAACGAATGGGGTCTTGGCTGTACAGCACGATACCCAAAACCCGCAGTCGATCAAAGATAATCTACTCGCCAGATGCCATATGGATGCTTGGGCTTTGTTACGAATTCACAGAGGATGGCGGTGACGTCAATCTGCCTCGATTTTACACCTCCGGACGCTCTAAGAGAGGCTCATCTATTTTTAATTTCAATTCATGGGGCGAAGAACAGGAGCCTGATCAGCTACCGAACGGCGATGACTCGAATGAAGACGCGGGAGAGCAATCGCTTTCAAAAAGGCGGCCTTACTCATTCAATGTTTTCGCTTCTACGTTGCGGCCACCAACCGCAGCGGACATCCGCCCAAGCATCTCAGAAAAAACAAGTTCTTCTCATGGTAGAATGAGCCCAACCTCACCACAGTTCACAGAACCAGGATCGAATATGTTGCGTAGGCTCAGGGCTATTTCGCTTACTAATAAAGGAGTATCAGATTCGACGCCATCATCATTCAGCGCGAGCTTCAAGTCGAAACCTCCTTCCTCTAGTATCACCGGAAGGGCCCTAAGCACCTCTCCGTCACAATTTCCGCCACTGAACAATACTCACTTACCCAAGGTTGCTCACCCGATACAAGCTCCACCGAAAAAGCGAGGTTCGATCGATAGTCCTGGCAAAATGATTTTTGGACGCTCCCATTCCCCTCCAAAGGAAATGACCGAGTTAAGGCGTCGGCCGAGCTCTGACCGATCTTCTAAGCAATTGTCTTCCGGTGGAAGCTCTGTATTGACGACAAAATCAAAGGGTGGGTTCACATCGCAAAAGTCTAAACGGACAGAAAAGGACACATCGGCTGGCGAAGTCTCTGTCAGTGCGCGGCCACATAGCCCAGTACGAATTGGTAAGCCAGTGAGCGTACCTAGTGGTTATGAAGCTGCCAGACCACCAAAGCTTACAGAGAGCGAGAGCGTTGTTCTCGTCGAACGGCCTAAGGCTCCGCCGAGCATCCAGGTGTCGTTATCGAATGGGTCTGAGTGGCTTGATGCTTCTTGGGTTACTGGAAACCTTGACGGTTCAAATGCCGGTAGCCCACCTCGCGATATCGGGAGCGGACTCAC
The DNA here is from genome assembly GCA_003990785.1 of Endogone sp. FLAS-F59071. Lineage (NCBI taxonomy): Eukaryota > Fungi > Mucoromycota > Endogonomycetes > Endogonales > Endogonaceae > Endogone > Endogone sp. FLAS-F59071. The sequence goes on along the minus strand of RBNK01001218.1, from coordinate 5,671 downwards.
CGATAATGAACACTTCAAAACCGAGCATGTTGAATCTACGTCAACGCCAACATGGGAGAAGATCGCCAACCCAATGGATAGCATGCTCGTTATCGAGAATGAGAATGAAAATATCGCTGATGTCTCTGTTAGTAATAGCATTGCTTCACTTGGAACGCAGGACCCATCCGTTAAATCACCCTCCTCCTCTTGGATCGTTGGCAATCCCACTCGACGAAAATTACTTCAGCGCTCCGACACTTCGATAAATGCTGATGGTGGTGCCGACCTGGATTCTCTTCTTCAGTCAGGAGAGGAGATTGAAAAGGAACGCCAGCTTCTGCTCGCGCTACCATCCAGTACTAACGATACTGCAATACCTTTGCAGCCACGTCCGCGCCTTTCCACTAGGAACTCGGCCACGTCTATCCAGTCATTGACGTCAGTCACATCCTCCTCCAGTACAGCCACTGGTGGAATATCGTCAACGGTGAACGTGCTGTTACAGGAGCCGTCAGTGGTTTCCAATTTCACACCGAATCAGCGGCGGCTATTGGAGTTCTTGTCTGATTTCAGATCACGCGTAGCTTTTACCTATCGTAAAGACTTCATCCGCATTGAACCATCATTCTACACTTCGGATTTTGGGTGGGGCTGCATGCATCGGTGCAGCCAGAGTTTGTTATGTAATGCGCTGCTAGTGCAAGCTTTGGGAAGAGGTAATATTTTATTTTTGGAAAGTTTCCTACTAAAAATACGACAAACCGTGTTTCTTCAAAAGTCATACTATTTCTTTCTTTGTACTATTATGATGATAATGATGGACTCGATGCTGTGCATTCATTGATTAGAGTGGAGACGTGATGATTTCCCTGACCTCTCGTATCGGGAGACTTATTGCAAGGTACGAAGTATTATATCTTGCAAACATATGTGCATGCTCTATGCGATATTCTGAACCATAATTACGCATTTGTTATAGATTATGACCATGTTTCTTGATGAGCCGTCCCGGCGGAGTCCCTTCTCAATTCACAACATGGCGTCCGCTGGAGCAAAACTCGGAACGAACATTGGGGAATGGTTTGGCCCGACAATCTCAGCAATGACAATCAGGTATTGTGGAGTTTACCTATCGACAAACTCTTTGTATGAGGTATTAACTATTTCAATTTCATTGCAGGGAATTGGTCTCTGGTTGCCATGAGCTGGATGTTAGTGTATATGTGTCAACCGATGGCGTTGTGTATAAAAACGATGTGTACAGAATCGCACATCGCAGAAATAGTACTCGTTTTGGACATGTCCTCGTACTTGTTGCAACTCGTCTCGGTCTAGACAGCCTGAATCCTATTTATCACCCTGGGGTACAGGTTGGTCAAAATGTGTCCTCCCCCTTTTTTTAATAGGGGGGTTTTTTTTTTTTTTTTTGAAGTGCGGGTTTAAAACTTACAAAAACTTGTTGTTACAGGCGTGTTTTCAATTTCCACAATGTATTGGGATTGCTGGGTACGTAGTCGTGCATACTTTCTTTGTTCACATTGTCGCCATGTGAAACGACTAATGCTAGCGACTTCATTTATCAGAGGACGGCCGAATTCCGCTCTGTATTTTGTTGGTATGCAAGGTCAGTGGAAGAATGTAGATAAGCGCTATTGGAAATTGTGTATAGCTAGATGGCACACTTTAAAGTTGGCTAAAGGTCCGTTAAATGCTATTCATCCTTCTTGATTACATTCTCCGACATAGGAGAAGAGTTGCTTTGCATGGACCCGCACACAACCCAACCCGCATTGGGGCCAAAGGAAGCAAGCCAATATACTGAAGCGGTTCGCATTCTGAGCAGTTTTTGCTGAAATTGTGCAAACAATTCATCCGTCATGTCTAATCCACATTCAATTTCTCTTCAGGATTTCGCTACCTATCATGTCGACATTCCACAATGCGTTTCAATATCTCAATTGGACCCATCGATGCTTGCTGGATTTCTTATCAAAGATGGTGCAGACTTTGAGAATTTTTGCACCAAGGCGTCCGAGGTGAACTTGAATAAGCTGATAAGTTGGTTTAAAACCACTTGAGATATATCACTAACTTTTTACTTTCACTGATGTATACATAAAGGTTGCCGCCCGGCTTACTCCAGTGTTCACGATCGAATATGAGGCCCCCGTATACTCAGATAATATGGAACTTTCCGATCATGAGGAGGAGGCATGGTAATCTGGTTTTTTTTTTTTTTTAGATTTGGCTCGTTTGTAGCAAAACACTATCGTCCTTGCATGTACATTAAAGTCACATTAATGATTGACTACAATAATCAAGCCAATAAATAAATACTGGGTGCAGTGACAGTGACACTGACTATATAAGTGTCGATGACATGTGTGGCGTTCGCCAAGAATTATTGACAGTCACAGTCACGCCTCATAAGAGCGAAATGCGAAATGTATGTTACTCCTAGGCATTCTATTCCGTCATTCTTGTTTACAGTTCTCTCGACAGCACCGTAATGAATTCACTGCACGAATTCGACCTTGATATTGACGACAGCCTTGATCTAGACATAGACGGTAAGTTGAAAGATTCAGCTTTTTACTACACAGCGGCAACAAAATGAATGGAGAAATCGGTAACGATTTCCGTAACAACTACTGACTTCTTCCTACCTAACAAAAGATACGAGCTCTATAACGAGCTATGAACACGAACAGGTTTGTAGTAGGTTGATTTCATTGTCCAAGCTGGTACCCAGACAATAGACGTTTAGTTTTTTGGCCGAAAGCTATCAGGCTGTTTAAATGGAGTTATCAGTATTTCGAACTGTTCTAAAAATTGTCGGCTCTTAAATGCAATAGCTAGCTTGGAGCCAAGAGCAGCCGATATGTTGCTGGCATCAATTAAGTTTAAGGGCAAGCTAATTGGTGTTTGATTTGTTGCGTCAATAGATTACCGAAGTAACAGAAGAAGATGCAGAGCGTGGTATCGACGTTGTAAGTGTAGAGTGTTTTTGTGTGCCCATCACATCCTGTGGTCAAGGCTGACACTGTTTGGTCTCACTTTGTAGCAAGGAATTGAATGGAGCAAATTCCCGGCCACAAGAGAAGAATACAGAGAAAACAGGTATGAAAGCATGTATAGAAAAATGACCGAGTTTGTTCAATGTTATTGGAGCACAAAAGTAATAATAATACCGAATATTGGTAAAGACTTCAAACCTATGAGAATTACCAAAATTTAAAAGTATCTCATGACGTGATCAGCAAGGTGAGCATTACTCGAATGTGAGATAACGCAATTGTGTTACCAACTAACTTGGATTCTTCTCAATGGCAAGCTTTTAAACATCAACTTCCATGGTGTTATCTTCTTTTTACTTGCAGGAAATCAAATCAGTTACATCAGACGCGCAATTCTATAAATTCAAGTATACTAAACTCACGGAGAAGTGCTCTTATTACCACTTTCAACTTCGCAATCAACTATGGGTTACAAGCAAGAATGATATATTTTACACATGTAAGTGTGATAGATAATAATGCGTGCCCAGCGTTCTATTTTAAATTTGGAGAAGCCATCATTTGGTATTAGTGAAATGCTTTATATAATTCTACCGATATTTGACCGTGGATCCGACACCAGCGAGACAGCGATATTAAAATTAGGAATCTATTAGTCTGTTAAAATCTCATCCCTATATTTCATTTCCACTGCTGTTATAGTTTATCCCTATGTCCGCCAATGGTCCCCACATCTACGCACATCCCGTAACGTGCTGGAATTGGACTCCGACCAGCCGAACAGCCATTCGATCAGAGTGAGCACGATGGCATGCCACGAGGACTTCTTGCTTGTCGGTAGCTTTGACGGCGCGTACGTGTGTCAACGGCTCAGTTCGCAATACTCGCCCGCCAGCTACGGAATTATCAGCTCGGATATAAACCCAATTACGAACCATATAGATATCACTCAAGGCAGAAGTGGGGGTGAATATAGATTCTGTTGTAATGTTGGTGGAAGTTGTGGGTTTGATTGTGCAATAGGATCCGATTTGATGTTCAAATGGCTGGATTTGGTAGCGATGGCTTTTGACTTATCGATGGAACCTACAGCTAATGACCATACTAAACACCCTCAAATACTTTAAGCCACCCAAGCCATTATTTCTAGCAATGATCATCGATCGCGCATTATGGATATGGAAACTCTAAAAATAATGTCAGCGTATCCCCTTCCATGGCCTGTTAATGTATGCATTCTAGTCTCATGTTTTATACGTGCTATTTTTATTTTATTTTCCCCCTGCTTGATTTATTATTGTCGTACGTTTGCACATTTAGCGGTTCTTTATATCTTATGCTCTTTTATTTTATTTATTTATTTTCTTCTTCATCTTGTTTTGTTTTAGTGTACAACGCTAAGCCCAGACAGACGTATGCTGTGTGTTGTTGGCGACGCAACGGACTCTGTGATCGCTAATGCTGATACGGGTGAAGGTTCGAACCCTATTTCCCTTTTTCTTTGTTGTTGTTGTTGCAAGCACTATAGAAATCACACGTATATTGTGTTATTAGGGTACTGATATATAATTGTTTGATTCTACGCACATCCTTGGGTAATTCCGTTTGTCAAAGTTATCACTACTTTGAAAGGGCATATTGATTATTCGTTTGCATGCTGCTGGAGCCCGGATGGTCGGGTTGTTTGCACGGGTAATCAAGACATGACAACTAGGTGAGAAGTAGGAGATGAATTGAATCCAACGGCTAAACTATAAAAACTAAATGAGTTTCTCGATCATTTTCTGTTGAAAATTTGCAGGTTGTACGACACACGTAACTTGTCAAAAGCCTTTTGCGTGTTGGGTGCGAATCTCGGGGCTGTTCGGTCGCTGCATTTTTCTTCGGACGGGCGGTACCTTGTCATGGCGGGTACATATATTGTCTACGATTACATTTTATAATGAATACTGTTTATTTATTTTATTACTGCCATCCTGCTGCGATTGTAGTCGTCATGCTTACATCTGCATATGAACTTTGCATATACTGACAGAGCCGGTGGATTTCATTCACATCTTCGATGCCAAGACTTTTGATCGCTCTCAAGTCATTGATATATTTGGCGAAATTGCTGGAGTTTCATTCACCCCAGATGCCGAGTCTCTGTATATTGCGAATGCGGACGAAGCGTACGGGTGGGCGTACGGGTCAGTGGCCCTCTTTTTGTTTGTTTGTTTGTTTGTTTGTTTCGGTAATCTGTTTCCTCATAGTAGCTTTGTGGGTTGGTAATTGCTGGTTGCGTGGCTTGTATCATATCAAGCATCCGCCGCATACACAGTTTTGCGTTATTGTTGAATTCTAGAAACTCACAAAGCCCTTTTTTATTTTTATTAGATCGATTCTCGAGTACGATAGATACAATCGTATGGACTGGATTAGTAATCTGACTATTTAGATCAAGGACTTTGTTCGATTTGGGAATTGTCACGATTCACATTCGCGCTTATTCCTCCTTCTACTCAAACCTGTACATTCATTGCGGAAGAAAAGGATATTGATTTCAGACACGTGTATATATTCATCTGGCATATTTCGTCGAGAAAGGATCCATAATTCCTAGTTCGTGTATTCGTGATTTCTAGGAGTTCCAGTGGTTAACTTTTTTTTTTTTTTGGTACTGGATAGATGAC
>RBNK01001217.1:0-16810 GCA_003990785.1 Endogone sp. FLAS-F59071 | reverse complement strand
ACAAGGGCTGGTGGTTGATATCAGGAGCGGTAAAAATGATAAGGAAACATATGTGATCGAGTTGTGAGTATACTGTGAAACAATACAAAAAAAAAAATAAAAATAAAAAAAATAAAAATAAAAAAAATAAAAATAAAAATACAAAAAAAAAAAAAAAGCTCTGGCGATCCGAGAGAGTGTGTTAGGATCAGTACATTCCAGCACCGCAACGACACTGGGCAATCTAGCCGGGCTTTATAAGAGTCAGGGCAAGTACGACGAGGCCGAGCCGCTGCTTCAAACGGCGAGGACTCGGCCTCGTTGTGCTTGCCATGACTAAGATAAAGCCCGGGCAGATTGTTCAGTGTCTTCGTGGTGCTGGGGTGCTCTGGCCCCATTACCTTCTCTTTGGTATAGGGTCGCCCGTGCTCATTCGTACTGTAGTTCCACCCTCATCGCACTTATTTTATTACCCAATCAATATATTGTCGTGGTGCCTGAGTGCTCTAATCCCAACTCCTTTCTTTTATTACCATTGTTCGTTAGTACAGCGGCTCGGCCTCGTCGCACTCGCCCTCTCTCAAAAAAAACCAGCTCAAGATTACTCAGTGTCGTCGCGATACCGAATGTTCTGATCCCAACACCTCTTTGATCGTTTTGTATAGCGAGCTCGATCTCGTCGTACTTGTTTGTAATAAAGTAAGGGCCAGATTATTCAGTGATGTTATGGTGCCCAAGTGCTCTGGTGCATATACCGCCTCCGAAATATCCGAATGAACACTTGTATACAAATTCCTCAATATCCAAATAAATATCGTAATTGTGATAATATTTTATCTACTTTGGCTAACACTTGTTGAGGTATATTTTCGGCACAAGGGCTGGTGGTTGATATCAGGAGCGGTAAAAATGATAAGGAAACATATGTGTTCGAGTTGTGAGTATACTGTGAAACAATTCAAAAAAAAAAATAAAAATAAAAAAAATAAAAATAAAAAAAATAAAAATAAAAATAAAAAAAAAACTGGTATTGTTCAATTAGTCTCGCAAGTGAGTCCAGAATAAAATCTCTGCTCGCCATCCCATCGTTTTATTAAATGACCCTTTTGAAACTAGATGATGTATTTCGTCAGCATATCATATTATTCGCCTCCGTCGTTGTCGTCATCTCCCGTCCCTTGTTGGTTCGGTCCACAAATGAAAAACATAAGCAGAACAATAGCTCTTTGCAGCACCTACTTGGTGTCCGTTTCGCCTGCTAATGGCGACCGTTGAGAATATTTGAATTCAACACCTGGGAGGAACCAAGGAAATTTAGTTGTTTGCAGTCAATTTTTTTTTTTCTTTTCTAAATAAAAAAAAGAGTGAAACCATCGAGAAAGCTACACCGCAGTGAAGGGGATTCTTCTTTTTTTTTTAAGGGTTTCGAATAATATTCGAAAAAAAAAAAGTCAGACCACTACCTATATCAACCCTTGTCTTTATAAATAATTATATGATTTTTTTCCTTGGCGTAGCAACATACTCGATTGATTTCTATTTTCCTCTGACGTATTTCATTCATCAGTTCAATATTTTATTCAGATCGGACATTATTAATTATATGAAAAAAAAATTTCCCTTTTTACAATAGGGAACAAAGTAGATAAAAGCTATAGTAATAATATTGATATTAGCCAACAATTACGCTAATAAATAAAATACTATCACTACTCTATGTGCAGTTGATATAAATGCCATCAAGAGAACTTGGCGAAGCCGGGGTAGTAAGCTTGGTTGGGTATGGTGTACGTATTGGGCAGGCCAGGGAAAAATCTTGCGGTCAGATCAGTAAAATCATCGATATTTACTAGCACTTCGCCAGTTGCACTGCTCATTGTAAAGAGTGCTTCCGTTATGCCAGCATTCAATACGTAGAGCCGGTAGTTCCAAAAGAGTGGATTGAGACCACTGATCGTAGCATCCAGAGGATTATTCGATGATGCCTTCAAATTAGAAATGAAACAGATCAGTTTGTTGATTAGACTCCAACTTCCCGGCAAGTCTTACGCTTCAACTTTCTTTTTACCTGAGTGCTGGCATCATCATAGTTTGTAAGGAAGATTTGCGCGGGATTCCAAGTTTGGCCGAGATCTGAAGGTACGAGAATATTATAAGTAATTTTATATCAATTGAAAAGGCGGAGAATTTGTAAAACTGATAACCGAAAGACTTACCGGCAGCTTTTTTCTGCCTTTGTTGAATAATCGCACTCAAACACGCTGCTCCTGGCTGAAGAGTGCTTCCTTGTGTCTGCCCGGATATCAAATAAAAGTCTGCTGTCAAAACATAGTAGTCCCTGCCATCCGGGGTCATGCTGTCGGGTGAGCAATGATGCGGAACTTTCAAAAAGCGATAATGCGGCTGGAAATCTACACCGCCGGAGTATTGAAACTCCTGCATGTTAGCATCCCCAGTAAACAACAGTCTGGATGTTCCCCAGGTAAATTCGGTTATAGTGGAAACCATGTTGCTCAAAACTGCCTCGCTCGTTTGCGTGTTGGGAGCGCCGCCGACACCGCAAAAAAGAGGGCTGGAAAGTGCGTCAGCTAATGACCCTCTTGGAGATCCGAGATTCTTTACAAGCAATGGCGGTAAATTAAGGTCGTCATTGTATGTGGTTGAGAACGCCTGGTTGCCTGAGGTGGAAGCCCACGCTAGTTTGAATCCATTTGTGTAATAGTACTTCAAGCTAGACAGAAATTGTGAGTAGATTTTGCTACCCCGAGCCACGCCCACAGCAGTATTGTAAGCTTGCTCGGTAAGAGCGTTAAGTGTCCCTCCGGGTGAGTATAACCTTCCGCATGCACCGACGGTTGACGTTGTAACACCCATAGCCGATCGCAAAACGGGGTCGTAGGGATTGTCACTGCGAGGAGAGGTTTCGAGCACATCAGAATAATCATTAAAGATTTTCGAAAATATTAATACACGACACACGATTGCGCAATACTTACTGGATGAAAAGTGTATTTCCCGTACCACTTCTTCGGAAGTATTGGGCCCCATTGTCGTCATCTAAAAGCAGATCATTGAGACCTCCAATATGATCTGAATTAATTAGAGCTTTAATTAGTCTTGGCGTAATGATATGTATAATTCACTGATTCAAGTTCAAGCGTCTCGTACCTGAGTCAGAATGAGTTGCAATCACGTAGTCGACCTTCCAGTCTTGATCTACCTTATTGATTACTACCTCGCCTAAGGATTTCATAACACTATAGACATTTCCATATTTCCCGGTTGCTGATCCCTGGCCTGCCGATCCGCCATCAATGAGGAAAACACGCGCGTCGACAGCATCACCACATGTTGACTGATCGTCCACTGCTGGCACTCCAGTACACTCATAATGATTAAATTCGAGGAAGAACCTACGAAAATTCAATATATCAAAGCATTAGAACCCTGACTAAAAATATGAACACAGATAGCAAGACACAAGGCAAACTTACGAATCCCCCCGCCCAACCTGCACCATGTGAATGGTCATATCGTAGTAAGGAGTAGTAGGAACTACAGGACAACTAGAAGACCGCTTGGAAAGAGGGGTGTTTGCGTTGCATTCCGCGGTTGGAGGTGGGTTCGTCATTTTTGGTTCTGGGGTCGTGCAGCCCAGATTTGAGTACATGGCACTCAAGCCACGATTGTCAGAAGAATCCTGACCCATTAGCCAGTACATTGCGCCGGCCAATCCCTTCTCACCGATATAGCACCTGTGTCGGAAAAGGTTTGTAAGTCAGATCTATTCCTACTTTCAATTGTTCATGCTCGTAATACTTACATTTTATTTTTGATAGCTCTTTCGCTATCATAACTCGCGAATGCATTCTGGGAAGGGTTCCAAGCCCAAGAAGCCTGCGAGTACGGGTCCCAGTAGGTAGTCCAACCTAAGTAGAAATATTGAAGCATGAACGTTTAGAGTAGTAGTTTTGATGAAACATTTATAGACAGAATGACTTACTAGGATCGCTGACAAGCTGCCCAAAAGTTGGCATGACAGTTGCATCTTCCTGAGGACCAGAGAAAGGCTACAACACATTACAGCAGATATCTAGTCAGCTTGTTGTCCATAAAGCTGCTACACTGCTACAATCTGAAAAATAAGCATACTTGATATAATCCTGGGTATAAATTAGGGTCGCCATAAGCATAGCCCGGCGAAACTCCGACTTCTGTTCGTGAGTAGAGAGGAATTCCGAGAACAATTTTCGACGCATCACAGCCTCCTTGAGTCCATCCCGTGATAGCATCATCTATGCTGTATTGACGCCTACAAAGGAAGTACATGCGTGAGCCAAGGGGGTTTCTATTGATAATTTTTAAACTAATAAAATGGTAAATTTATACTTACCCAACGGCATTAGGTGTGTTGTCATAGATGGGTGCTTGATGATTGGTGATGGTGTCCCAAGCACCATGCATGTCGTAGCCTGCAGAAAGTGAACGGGGAGGTGAGTTGTTAAAAGGGTTCAAATATAATCATACATTTCCGTCGGCGCTTTCAAATTCCAAACTAAATACTTACTCATCATGTTAACATGTGTGATTGTCTGGCACACGGCTGCCTTGTCAAGATATTGATATTTATCCCATCCTGATGCGGCGGCGATAGATATTTCGTACTTGTCGCCGTGTCGGTTCAATCCATTTCGATACGGGCCTGCGGTGTCGAGTTTGGCACGTAAGGTCTGCAGGAAGCGAACGTACTGAGCAGGATCGTTTCGGCGTTGAGGATATTGGCATGTTGTTGCTATACAGTCTTGCGTCACTTCGCGGTCTCCGTATCCGACGGCCCCATACACCGGCTCGTCACCTATAATTAAGTCATCAAATCTGAATTGGTAGGCAAAAAAAAAAAAACAACGAGTTCCTGCCGAACCAAATACTCACCATGCTCAAAACCAGGGAATTCCCTAACGTTACAAAAATATATATTAGTATTGAATAAATTAAGTATTGTATGAAATTCGCAAGAATAAACCGCTTGAATTCCTACCAGTCGATATCAATACCATCGAAGGGAAAGAATTCAAGAATCGACACGATAGAATCTGTGAAGGCCTCATAGTGAACATCGTCTGTGGCGGGTGTAAAATAACTGCAAATTTGCTTGATCAGAGACTGGGTTTTCACAAAAGTTTGCATAAACTTTACACCATCACTGCTTACCTGGCATCGTACCATCCACCAATAGAAAGCATTATGCGTATATTACTTGCTCCAGCATCACTCTGTTGGATTGCCATTAAAATTAAGTTTGCATTGTTATTCTATGGGGAAGTAAGCGTCAGGTGTTGAACCTACCTGATCCATAAGATTGAACAAGTAATTAAATTGACCACACGCAAGGATAGTTGTGTCATCTTGCGATTCTTTAAGAGTAGTTCCGTCAAGTTGCGTGGTGCATGAGGGATTGCGGCCCCCTGCTGGACCACCTTGAAGGGTGGGTAATAAGATTAATAATAGAGTTTAATGATTAAATCAGCATATATATTTTAGAACTTGGCCGGATCTATGTATGCCTTATCGTATAAAGGCTTTGTTAGATGCCGAAATATCATTTACACTTTCACAAAGTTTAATTTACGGCGTGTGGAACAATAGAGAAAGATCCATTTTGTCTTTTTGGACTATGGGAGTAGATGTATAACGGTCGATCACGAAACTGTACATACCGGCGTTGTAGCAATTTTTTGACGGCACAGGGCAGCTACCATCAGCGTTCTTCGCGCCCCAGTATGGTACCTAGATATGAGGCATGAGACTTAGTACAACTCATTCGCGCGCTTGCGGTGGAATTTGCAAAGAACGTACCAGCGAAATTACTCCAGGCGCGCATTGAGCAGTTGCGTCGATCGGCATGCATGTGGTAGTATCTTCACCAAACAAATTGCTAAGCTGGCACTGGATGTCAAGGAGGCTTGCACAACTTCCAACATCGGCATACAAATCTAGTGTAATATACAGCGTGAGAACTGTTTGGTTGAACTAGTGAATGCGCAAAAAAAGTAAGAACAGACTTACCACTGGGATCCAGATAATATACGTCCAGATCAGGTTGATATGATACCATGGCAAACGCGTAATTGATATGGGTCAACATGGTAGCCATGTCATTAGTGATCTCTCTGTTTTTTAATTTAATAATTAGTGAATAAATATTAGATTTGTCCAAAATATCAAGCGAGTTGCGCTCCCGATTTGCAAACAGCAGCTTGGTAGATTACTTACATAATTTGATTATTGTTGTGGTCTTTTGGGAAGCCAATATGTAATTAATTAGCTGATTGTAAAATTTGCAATAGAACTGGCAAATAGACTTACAGAATGTCCAGTTTGGATAGTATCCTTTGATAACCTTTCCATACGGATGGGAGCCCGGGACGACTGAGTAACCTCCATCGTTTGGATTACATTGTGGAAGATTGTATGTCCTGGGACCGTAAATGTCCTTTGTGCCAAAAATCCAAAGATCCACCCAAACATGAACCTCCTCGTAGAAGTGAAACATGTCCTGGAAAAGTAACCAATATAAGTTGGACTCGGTAAAGAAAACAAAGTCGATTAATATCACTTAAAAAAATCTGCGTACCATATAACAGTATTCCTTCTGACACCTTTCTGGACCAGAGCAAAAAGCCTCTTCTGACTCCCACAACTTAATAGTGCCACCAGCCCGGGCGTGGAGAATCTACACATACAAAAAATCGGGTGTTACTTATCAAATTTTTTCTGGGTTGGAATTACAAAGAGACTATTGCACTAACCAAAATATCTAGATCTCCTTCGAGATCAAGAACGCCTCGCCCAGGGTACCATTTGCCATCCGCGCCAGCACAAATAGGTGACTGTATTAATGAAGTACAAGGACATTAAATTAAAATTGCATTACATTACTTGAAACTCGTTAAATTGCACCCAACAGGCTTACCAAGTCAAATTTTGCCAAGGCAGCATCGAGTTCGGGATCCGAAAGACATGCTTCTAAGGACACAGCAACAAAATCGTCCTCCGCATATTCAACCGATTGTCCATTGTACTGAGCATCTGAGTATATTGTAATCGGCAGCGATGTCAGGATTAGAATGGAAAAGGTACCAATACATGGTAAATGTTGGATGAGAAAACCTTACCGTTGGTAATACACCATGTCTCAGTGACCTTTACTTCAATGATCTCCCAAACAGGCCACTCGCAGGAGCTTGTGGTACAGTGCTCGAGTTCCGGGTCGGAAATGTTTTCTTGAATGTTGGGATCCTCGGGATTACACCACTCCAGCAGGGAAGGATTTCCGCGTTGACTTAATTGTTGGGTATTGTTATGAGTGAGGGGATGGCGCTTTGCATTCTTGCGTTGACGTTCATTTTTTCGGTCTGATTTTGCTTGGAGATATTTGGGATATTTGCTTTGGAACCTGTCTACGATTTGGTCTTTATACATTCTAGGAACAAGCTGTTTAGTTTGTGTATTCGCCTTCGCGGCGGTCGAGCTTTGTCCAAGGAATTCTTGCATCTGGTGATAATATATAGACATACAGTATACCAATGGATACTGTTTTCCGCAAAAACAACTATTGGATGTAGCCACGTTCGTCTTGTTTGCGGTAAACTGACAGAACTGCTGGCGTTGAGGCGCGCCTTGACTTTCCAAGGCCTTGAAGTACGGATCCGTTTGCGTGAGCTGTATTAACAATGTGAGCGATTTGTTCGAAGCCAGGGTACCAAGCATAGTATTTATCAATATATTTTGCGTCTATATAAGAGTATAACGTGAAGTATTAGTGGCTAGTCCGAGTCTTTGGTCAACGGAAACACAGAGTATGATCAAAAACCTTACCGCCTGCGTTGGATTCTGCTGGAACTGTTGGTACAACGTTGCGAGCTGAGGATTCAACGATCCAAGTTGCTGAATGGCTGATGAAAGGAATTGATGGCTTGGACCAGTAGATGGAAGTGCGCTTAAGCAAATAGGCTGTCCAACTGTCAGGTTGGCAGAGCAATCTATGGACAAACATTATTACTAATTAGTGATCTCTCCAACATTCCCACCACTCCCATTCAAGTGCTTGAAATCTTCTCACCTATGTACGGATTGAGTACGTAAAACTGGGTCGCTGTGAGATTGTAGGAGTTCTGCAACGTTACGCAGGTATTATTTGCTTGAATGGCTACTGTCGACCGACATTGTGGAGGTGAGGCGCCAACGCAGAGCTGTTGATTGGGACTGAGCGCGCTGCAAATCAATCCTGGATTGATAGTATCCAAAATGTCCTCAGTGATACCAAAACTGTTCGCAATGGACGTGCAACTATCGTTTGAGCTGGTAGTATAAAGATCGCCGCACCCTGATCTAGCATTGCTTTGGACGCACACCTGGACATTTGGCTATCAAAACGCGTGTGGTAAGTACGGAGAGGACGAGAATTGATTCAACAGAACAAAAATGCGAGCAAAAAGTTCCTGATAATTACCGGGATAACTGCGGCACTACAATTCACGGACGGATTCAAATTCATAAATGCAGCCACTTTCTGCAATGAAAATGCCGACGTCAAGGACGAGCATGTATCCCCCAGCTTTGTGATGTAGGTTTGGGCACAATGTGTCAATGATCCCGATACGCAGACCTTTGTCCCGACAGACATAGTAGCGTTGCAGTTCAGAACTGGATTCAGCTTATTGAAATCATCCAGCGATAAACCATTCTCGTTTTGGATGAGGTAACAGCTAATTAAAGTGTAGTTGCAAAATTCTTGTCAGTCAAATATGCAAATATCTAACGCCTGATTGAAATATAATACTGAAGCATAACAAACCTGTCCCCAGCCTGTGAAGTATATACACTCGTACAATTTGCATAGGGGTTGTCGATACAGACGGGCTGTCCAGTCGGCAGAGGGAGGACACAATCGATATCCTAATCAAGAGTTGAAATAGTTAGCTCACCCCCCCCTTTGAAAATTAGATTGCTCTCCCGTCACTGAAAGCTTCACATCTACTCACAGGATTGGAGCTCAAAAAGGTATCAGTATCGATTCCATATCTACTGGTAATATATGCGCACGTCTGGTTGACCCCCGAAATGTACGTATTCTTACAAGCGGGAAGATCCTGTGCAAGACCTGTTAACATTATCAGGTTAGTTGATAGATTTTATCATTCCTAAGTTAAATGATAGGAGATATACGCCAGGTGTGCTTACATATGGTCTGTCCGGACAAGTTGGTGCAGTTCAAGCCAGTGTTTATCTGTTTGAGAAGCAGGGTTGAGATACCGAATTGCTCAGAGATGGTAGTGCAATTGTCGTTCGCCGTTGCAGTGTAGTTTTTTGCGCATCCGAGGAGAGTGACGGGTGGAGGGACCCATGTTGCTGTAGGAATGGCCGTCGTGGTTGCAGTAGGAATGGCAACATTGGAGCTTACGCAGAGGTAATCTCCAGGGTAGAGGTTACCGCAGTCTGGAGAGATGAAAGGATTGAAAGCCAGTAACCCGGCCAAACCAGATGGAACGTTGTTGGCCTGCGCAAATGCGCCGCACCCCTGCCCCGCCTGCACTGCTACGAGCTTGTTGCATACAGGTACTTGGCTGTTGGATGTGCAAATTACCTGCCCAACCATGATATTGGTGCACTGTGAGTTGATAGCTGGCGTGTTTAACCCAACAATCTGCCCAATATATGTGTTCGCTTTCGCCGCAATTTTTCCGCAGGTATCCCCAAGGGCAATTGTGTATTGCGCTGTACATGTCACCACTGGGGTAGGAGTTGGCGTTGAAGTTGTAAATGTGGGCGGGCCAGCAACACAGACTAAATTATTTTTATTATTATAAAAGAGAATAAAAGTCAGCCTGATGATTAGGATACGTAATTCATTTTCAACTTTTCTTCGAACGGCATGTCACAATAAAGGCAAATCTTACTGTTGTCACTAGCGTAGAGATTTTGGCATTGTAGCGAGAGATCGGGATTCAAGCTCAAGAGTTGGTCAATGGTAAGATTGTATGCTGCTGCGATCGAGTTACAGCTTTGTCCACTAGTGACGGTGGCCTTTAAGTAGCAAGTTGGGTCACTGACGCCTTCAACACAAACTGACTGACCCACTTGAAGGGTGGAACAATTTAAACCATAGTTGTTAAGAAGAAACTGTGCCGTATAAAGCTGTTGGGAGGCGATGATGGAGGCGCAGGTGTCTTCGGCCTTGACGACGTATGTCTGCGCACAACCGGATGGGTTGAGGAGAGTACAGTTCTATAGAAGATTTTTTTTTTTTTAAAAAAAAAAAAAAAATTACATTAGTTATTGGCCATGCTCCAGCCCATTAATTATACTAAAGATTCAAACTTACCGTGCAGTAGAAATATCCATATTGAGTGGTGGGCTTAGTTATGTCAGTGACTGGATTGCATAATTCGAACTCTTGAAGCGTCAGATTCATGCTTGATGCAAAGTTAGAGAAACTCTGATTATGAGTGGCTGCATGGGTAAGGGCCGAGCACTGAGGGGACGAGTACTGGCAGCTCGCGCAGATTTTGGTGCCAGCGGCGATTCCACCTGTGGAGCAGCTGATGCCCGGATTACAAGCTTGAAGAGGCAAGGTTTGACTTAGAATTGCAATTTCTCAAATAAGGAGGAGGAGGTGGGGGTTTAAGGTATACCAAACTCAACACTTACACAGAAATTCATCTGAGGTTATGCTTTTCTGCTGCTGGAACGCTACGCAGGTATCGGATGAGGTCCATGTGTACGAGGTGCTATTATATATGCAGCCAATTAAGTCATGGATTTTTAATATATTGCTGATAATTCATTTGGGAAAATTCAAAACACCTACGCGCAAGTTGGAGTCGGCACCCATGATGTTGGGACCGTTGAGGTTGAGATGACAGTGGTCTTGCTGCTGGTCGTCGAGGTGACAATTGGGAGCGTAATGTTTGATGCCTATTTCAAAGTAAAACGTACAGTGTAACTGGTTCAGCTTGCAAACCAAAAGCCTTCGTCCTCACGCTACAATGCCGGCCTCAGATCCAAAAAACTTACCACACAAAACGTCTGCCCAGTAGGTAACCCGATAGTGCAGTCCGTTAGCGGATTCCAGAATTTAAACAGCGACAATGAAAGACTATATTTGGTCGCTACCGTCGTGCAAGTGTCGCTATTCGCGGACGTTGCAAGCTTGGTGCAAGCTGGGTAGGTATACTGGCAGTAGGAACAGAGAGTCTGACCAGTGAGAGAGGCGCTGCAGTCAAGGCCTGGGTTGCAAGCCATCATGACGGCTGTTGGGAGTTGGAATTTGCTTTCAAAGGTATTGCAATTATCTGTCGGATTCCTGTGTATGGCAAACAGAGAGTTAGCATAGGATTTTATATATGTCAAATAAAGACATATAGGTAAAGAAAATGTAAATACGTACATGGTGTAATTTGAGCTGTTTTTTTTTTTTTTTTTTTAAAAAAAAAAAAAAAAAAAAAAAAAAAAAACACTTACGAGCAAACAGGTGGTGATGGCCCCCCATTTTCTACACACACATAGTCACCGGGAAAAAGATTTGAGCAGTTCCCATTGATGAACGGATTCATCCCGAGAAAAGTCGGGAGTGTCATTGAGTTCTTTGCGGCGATGACCGCGCACGTCTCTAGATTGCCGACGATATATGTGCCACCACAGGGCGGTACCGTCGAGCTCGAGATACAGAGACTCTGGCTTATTTGGAGATTAGTGCACTGGGCGTTGACGGATGGATTGAGCGAGTACAGTTGTCCCAAGTAGACACGGTACGCTTGCGAGATTAGGGTACATGTGTCGTTCGCGCGAACGGTGTAGGACTTTGTACAGGTTCCCGTCGGAGCTGGGGTCCAACTCGTCGTGCTCGTGCTTGTCGTCAACGGAACAGTCGACGAAGATGTCCTCGTTCCTTTAGTGACACATAAATTATCCCCGGTAAAGAGGTTAGAACAACCCGAGTTCAAATAAGGATTCAGGGTGAGAAGCTGAGCTGTGGTGATATTGTTGGCAGTCGCCACATCGAAACACCCTTGGCCCTGTTGGACCGCTGCAGTTTTGGAGCAGGCAGGGCAGGTTGTATCCACCAGGCACAGGATTTGATTCAGTTGAAGGGTGCACGATAAGTTGAGGGAAGGATTGATGGCGATGAGTTGAGCCTGGAAAAAGAGAGGAAGAGAGAAAAAGATGAGTTGGGGTGGATGGATGGACACGACCTTGATTTTATATGCGACAGGAGAGAGAGAGAGAGTGAGGCCCTACCTCGTAGATCCCTTGACTACTTGAGATGGAGCCGCAAGTGTCACCACTTTGGACCGTGTATGCGGCAAAGCAGCCATAGGTGGTAGGAGTAGAGGTTGCTGTGGATGTGATCGAGGCGGGAATTGTCGTCGAAGTCGAGGTAGTCAAAGTTATCGTAGTACCGGCCTGTACGCATACTGAGAACAAAGGAGGGGAGAAATCCAGCATTGATAAGCAAATTCGGCAAAAGGTTCAAGTAGAAGCAATAAAGATCAGATGATTACCATTGTCGGAGAGGTAGATATTCGAACATGCAGAGTTTATGTATGGATTCAACGCCATGAACTGAGCGAGCGTAATGGCATTGGCCGTTGCGACAGTTGAGCATCCTTGCCCACTCGCAATAGCGACTGTCTTGGCACAGGCGGGGACAGTTGTGTCAACCAAGCACAGAGTCTCGCCTACGTTAATGTTACAATTGCTGCCAATAGTGGGATTTAATGCAAGGAGTTGTGCCTGCAGTAACGAATGTAGTGAAAAAAAAAAAAAAAATTATTATTAGGAAAATATAGAGTACTTTGAAGCCTCGGCTTTCTGTCTCTTGTGAATAAATAAAAATTTTTGCTGGGGAGTGATTGGATTGCTAATGGAATGATTTAAGGCTCCGGAAGTGCAAACAATTCGGAAGAAATGAATAATAAATAAAGCTGGACTTACGTAATAAATTCCATTGTTGTCTGCAATAGCATAACAGCCGTCACCACTCTTTACAGTGTATGTTTTGGTGCAGGTTGCAGAGAGGGTTGCGGTAGCTATCGGACTTGTAGAGGTCTTTGTAGAAGTGGTTAAACTCCCGGCCTTGACACAAACATTATCAGCGACAAAAATGTTGGAGCAGCCAGAATTGATGTAAGGGTTCAAAGCCATGAAATTTGCAAGGGCGATGGAATTGGCAGTCGCGATGGTCGAGCATCCTTGGCCGGTGGCAATGGCAACCGTCTTGGCGCATGCAGGAACGGTCGTATCTACCAAACATAGATTTTGGCCGACGCCAATGTTACAATTGTTGCCGATGGTGGGATTGAGTGCGAGGAGTTGCGCCTACGAATTGTGGCAAAGCATGTTAGCAATCGGCATGCTGAGAAGGTGTAAAGGAGGAGATGGAAAATAAAAAAAAGATAAAAAATAAAAATAAAAAAAAAAGAGGGAGAGGGAAGCCTACGTAATAGATCCCGTTATTGTCCGCAATAGCAAGGCAACCATCGCCACTTTTTACAGTGTATGTCTTGGTACAAGTTGCGGCAGCATTTACACCTGACAGTGCAAGAAAAAGAATCAGAGCGGAAGCCGCCCAGGCTTCGCGATCATACAAGAAACGCATTCAGACTAATTAAGTAGGCACTAGTGAAAAAAAAAAAAAGTGAAATGGAATTTGGCAACGTTAATTTTTCCGTTTTTTTTTTTTTTTTTCTTCCTTTCCTTTTATTTAGGAAAAAGTCCAACTCTACCGAGAATTGAGTTTAAATCAGCATATTAGCCATCTCCGCTCGTGACACTGCGCATTGCATGCAATTACATCAGTTTAACTGGATATATAGCTCCGCCAATTCCTCTTGCCCTATATACACAACGTTCCTTCTCTTCGGGCTAGCAAGCACTTTAAACTTTTTGCTGTGAATCCATCCCCCCCGTTTCTGTCGCAAACCTCATTTCTATCGCAAACCCTCTTGTATTATAATCCGCAACTCTTATCCAAGCCTACTCGCATACGCCAACGCTTATCGTACCCATGGATCGCCACTTTTGTTGATCCATGCAGTATACAGTATACGCCCACACACGTTTTTTTAATTCACCCATACTTTGAAATAAACCCTCATAAGGTAAGACAAAATCCGGTGACCGGGGGGGCGCGAGGCGCGAGGTGACACATTACACAATCCAGGGTAATAAATTCTAAATTCTTGATCGAGCTATCGGCTATAACGGAAATAATAAATTCTAAATTCTTAATCGAGCTATCGACTATAACGGAAATACCGTTCTCCTTATACGCACGAAAGCCAATAGATGTTATAAACTCGCCATATTTTTTTTTTAAAAAAAAAAGAAGAAGAAAAAGAAAAAAAGAAAGAACAAAAAAAAAAAAAAAAAAAAAAAAAAAAAAAAAAAAAAAAAAAAAAAAAAAAAAAAAAAAAAGACAAATGGGTCTGCCGAGCCATGGTGATATAGCGCAATTATTGAATTAAATACCAAAAAACTGTAAAGTCACAAGAGTATCACGCCCCGATTCTACTCAGCCACCCTGCCCTTTCTCTATTTTTTTATTTTCTCTTAACAGAATGGCTACCACTACAACCTCAGCAGAGCCTGATTCCCCTCTCCTAACTCTCCCGAGCAATGTTCTCGAACTTATCGTCTCGCTTGACCCTCTCCCCTGGGCTCCCGTCTCCCGCCAACTTTTCTTCATTGCCACCAGCTCCACCGTTCGCGCAGCATGGCTGCTTCGCCTCTACATTACAACTCAGCCCCATTTGCCCGTCCTATCGTTGCAAGAATTGGAACAGAACCTTCCAAAGAAACCTTTCGACTCAATATCGCAATACATGGAATATACCGATGCAGCCCAGTTCGGTTTCCGGTCCGATACTGAAGAAAACTTTCCCGTTGCACCTTCCGAATTTGTCGAGATAAGCGAGGATGAAGCCAAATTGTTCCCTTTGAGAATGATAACCGTGATTACAGAGGAACGCGATTTCCTGGTGCCCGGACCTACCCCACGGCGCAAGATCCGCGTCCGCCGCTTGGCAACCTTCTGGCGTTTGTGGTTTTTCCGCGTCTGGATTGATCAGACCTTCCCATTCACATCTAAACTCCCCCCATCCACTTTCTTTTCCGAAGGCGTCATTGCCATCCTCCTCCGCCGTCGTGAGACTAGCAATGATCCTGATGACCGTGCCGAGATTGATTCATTCCTTGCTTCCGTTTTTGCCCATATTGTTTCCGAGCCCGACAATCCCGTCCTCAAGGCTCTCGCTCGACTCCAGGACCTCGCAAGCACCATCCCACCCGCTCATCTCTCCCGCATAGTCGAATATGCCGCCCGTCACGCTCCTATCGATCTTGTCCCTACTTTGCTTCAGAACTATTATATTTCGCCGCCCGTGACCACCGCCGTTTTTAGCACTTCCTTCTCACACGACCCAATTCCCTTCCTTGCTCAACAAAACACGGCATGGCATCTTCTCCTTCGCCAGGACATTCCAGCTCTCACAGTGTTCGTCGACTGCGGGGGCCACACTTGCTACGTCGACAACTTAGGGCGGTCTATGCTCGGGGTTTACTTGTCCGCCGTGTGGCCGGGCGATCTAACGATAATCCAAATTCTTTTACGCGGCTCCGAGCGCGTGTTTGAAGGCGTCGAGAACGGCGCGGCGAACAAACTTGAGCTAGTACTATCACCGGCCATCGGAGCTGCAATAAGTTTCCTTCAACCGATTTCTATTATTGCCCTCCTCGTCGACAACATCCATCCCGCAACCATGTCTCAACACATCTTCGCCCGCACCCTAGAGAAGGCATTCGAGACATCATCTTTACTCCCAGACCGCATTGACCCTTATGAAATCACCAATTTCATGCTACCAAAGGTTGAATGGACATTCGACGATATCACGCTTCTTATGAGTACTGTCATCACCCAAGCAAAGTATCATCTCAACAGAGAGTCAAGCATGGTCAAGGTCGCGAGAGAGCTGGTTGCCCGTGGGGCGGTGGTTGAGGAGCAAGTAGCCAGGGACGCGGGTGCGCCCGAGGGGCTCGTAAGAGTATTTACAGGGGCGTGAACCCCGAACGGAGGCTCTTGTGGGTGACATGAAGAGTTCTATACATGTAGGGTTTTCACGGTTGACTGGATTAACCAAAGTATATATATTGTTTCTTTCCCTTTTTTTTTTCTTTTCTTTTTTCTTTTTCTTTTTTCTTTTACTTTTTTCTTTTACGCGATTTTGGTAAAGTGTATGTAAGGCTTATATGGCTGTGATACTATTAACTCTTTCCTCTGTAAATGATTTAATTATATAATTAAATATTCCAAAAATGATTATATAATTAATTAATTACTTGTACATTTCGACAAGTCGGAACCTTTAGAATGACATTTATGACACACAAAAGTGCTGATCTCAATCTCATGGCTACATTCTATATCTGCAATTGTATTCATGGATGTGAATCTGCAAAGTTGGCACATTTATGTTACCACTTTTACTCACCCAAAGACCCAAAGAACAACATCTCGAACTTGGGAGGGGATAAGTACAAAGCTCTTGGGCAATAGTGCATATGAGCAAGGTGGAGGTGAGTGGAAAAAAAGGGAAACGCGCAAGACAGGAGAAGAGGTTTTTTTCTTTTTTTTTTTTCTTCTTTTTTTTTTTTTTTTTTTTTTTTTTTTTTTTTTTTTTTTTTTTTTTTTTTTTTTTTTTTTTTTTTTTTTTTTTTTTTTTTTTTTTTTTTTTTTTTTTTTTTTTTTTTTTTTTTTTTTTTTTTTTTT
>RBNK01001216.1:0-16822 GCA_003990785.1 Endogone sp. FLAS-F59071 | reverse complement strand
GGATACTGAAGCCTTACTCAAGGAGTAAGCAATTGGACAGTTTCGAGACTCTAACAGATACACTTTATTCGATCGATTACACTTAATTCTTGCTCGTTAACACCTACATCGACACCCTTCTTAAGACACTACCGCATAAACCGCTAAGACCCCTGAAACGTATTTTCTGCACTTGCTCAATTCCGAGTATTTCGCCGTTAATATATTTTAGTCCGTCACAATATATCATTAATATATATAGTATATAAGATATCAAGGCTTAGCAAAGCTATATTCTATAATGAAAGATTGAAGTTCTGTGAATTTGTTATTACATCTGGTTGTGGGCTAAGAAAGACTTATCTTTAAGTCTTGTAGATAAGTATAGAGTTATTTTTTGAGTTTTAACTAATATTTCTTAACCTTGCTTCAGTATACTGCTATTGCTAATATCAAGAAAAAATTATAACATTTTACAAGTATTTTACTACATTCTAGTTAAGTTCTCTAAAACTTTTAAAAATTCTGTAGAACTTTTAAAAATTCTTCAAAACTTTTAAAAGTTCTATAGAACTATTATAAATTCTATAGAACTAAATTACTATAATAAAAGTAAAGCTAGAACCAGAACTATAGTATATATAAACTAAAACTATAGTTTATATAAACTAGAACTCTCTTAGTCCACCAGTTGAGGTACTTATATATACTTTACTTAAACAATTATGGTGAATGTAAACTAGAACCCTTCAGTCTGTACTTTACTTAAATAATTATAGTAAACAAGAACTCAAATATAGCTAGAACACTCTTTTATTAATATAAAATTAATATAAAATACTTTCCAAATAATGTCTTTTTATAAACTTTTATTATAACTTTTATTTAAAAATAATTTTTAAAATATATATAAATAAGCAAGTAAACAAATAAACAAATAAACAATATATAAGTAAATAAAGCAAACAAAGCAAGCAAGTAAATAAATAGAGCAAATAAAGAGAACTTAGGAATGCAAGCTCTTAGCTCTCAAAATGTATACTTGTATAATATATTATAACAGCTGACCCCCAACTTAACTGATTTTCATAAATTTTATACTATGCTTGATTTAGGAGTTACCATAACATTTTATACCTTTCCATTTTTAGTTCTTGATAACTTTTATTTCTATTTGACAACTTTTATTTCTGCTTAACAACTTTTATTTCTGCAAAATGCTACTACCAGAGTTATTACATATTCTTCACAATGATTGAATTGTATTTTCATAGTGAAGTCTTTATTAGTTGTTCTTTAGTCTTTCAATTTATATAAATACCCCCTCTATTTCTATTTAAATAAATCAGTTTACACAAAGTCTTGGAATATCTCAATATCAGTTATAGTAAAGCCTGAAGAGTACAGTATGAAACTGTAGTAAGGATATACAAAGAGAGATATCACGTCTGACACTTTGAGCATTCTCAATAAATAAACGAATAACTGGTTATTAGTACATTTGTCACATCTTAGTACCGACTGGTAGGAGAGTTATTACAAGACTGACTTTCATATCCTTATTCAAGTAGAACTGAACTACCCCTTCAAGTAATAACAGTGCACCTATAGTTGAAGATAGTATTGTTCAAAATGGACCACTAAAGAACACCCTTGCTTTTTATATGAAGAAGATTACTAAACAGTTCTGGCTCCGAGGAAGAAGAATTTATTATACCTGACCCTTCAGACAGTGACTATAGCAAGACAAGAGAATCCATTACCTCCCTTACAGTACATGATGGGTTATCATCAGATAATGAATCAGCTATTGATTTTAGTGACAATTTACAAGCATTATTTTACGAATTATCCAACAACGAAACAAACAACAAACTAAAAAATAACATATATGAAATGACAAAAAGACCACTGACCTTTACTGGTTATATACCAGCCAAATTAGTAATCAAGTTCATCGAAGACTTGCAAATTTACAATGAAATCTGACAGTTCAACAATGTTATAAAAGTAAATGTCCTAGAAGCAGTTTTATGAGGACCCACCAAAATTGCATACAATACCACAACACTAGCTACAGCAGCAAACAGAGGATTTAATATAGGAGTAGGAGGAGCAAACATAGAAGCTAATGCTGCAGTAATCTTTACCAATGCTATTGCATAGTTAAGAGATACCTACCATACTGCCGACATACAGCAAAGTATGAAGGATCAGCTAGCATCAATATATCAAGGAATAAATAAAAGTCCTCTTATCTTCCATACAAAAATCCGATATGCAGTGAACCTTACAGGATATCTAGCAGCTAACCAGGACCTCATCATAAAGCAGTCTTTTATAAATAGACTTCACTGAGAAATTGCTCTCCAAGTATGCTCCAGCCTAGTTAGACTAAATTACATGCAAAAGGTGGATTACATATAAAGATATTGGGCTGCATGAAACCTAAGACAGAATATAATGTAGTAGATTTTGCTAAGCAACCTCCAAGAAACCTATACAGTACCAGTAGTTATACCCACTATTGTACCAGCAACAGTCAACTGGGGAGTAGCCTTATGAAAAGACTCAGCCATGGACAATCTCATTAAACAGATGAGTAAGATAACTGCATATATATCAGACCTCAAAAGATAGATCAATGCATAGTGACCAGTCTAATGATTTATGGCAAACCCAACCCCCATGACAGGATCAAATGTATATCCGATTAGCAATTTAAGATACTTCAGGTGTAACCAAGATGGGTATATATCAAGAGACTGCACTCAGCCAGATACGAGAGTATGCAGAAGATGTAGAGAAAAAGGGCACTATACCTCAAGATATATGATGGAAACAAGTAGAATTGCTCAACCAAGAATCTAAGAATGGACCTAGATAAATGTTGTTATTTTCGAAGAAGAAGATTTTGATAGTAAAGATGAGTATAGCCAAGTAGAAGCATTCCCAGCCATATAGGAAAAATGAAAACCCAGACAATCTAAGAAAGTAGGATCCCCATATACAATGAAAACCCTGTAGGTAGTATAATGAGTATAAGAGTGCAAATTTGATGGTGACGAACAAGAT
Organism: Endogone sp. FLAS-F59071; assembly: GCA_003990785.1. Taxonomy (NCBI): domain Eukaryota; kingdom Fungi; phylum Mucoromycota; class Endogonomycetes; order Endogonales; family Endogonaceae; genus Endogone; species Endogone sp. FLAS-F59071. The sequence continues at coordinate 13,768 of RBNK01001216.1, read as the reverse complement.
GAGCTTTTTGAAGAAGAAGTCAACTGCATCATCCAAGAAGACACACCAATGTCTGAGGTATCTACGAGTGAAGGAAACAAGAAATGCAAACTATGGAAATCTAAGAAATACATAACCATTCTAGTTAAAATAGAACAACTTGCCAAATTTCCAACCTTCTGATAGTAAATCCAAAAAGGGATAAGTAATACACAATCTGGATATGAAATAGTGGAGATCAATGCAGCATAACAATCGAAGAATGATGAACTACAGAACTCATCAGTATACTCACAATGCCAGATTGAGGAAATTATGATGCTATGCATTATTGATACAGATACTGGAGGATGTATTATTAGTAAAATAATGCTTGACCAACTCAGGTGGCAGATCGAAGAAACTATAACCATGACAATTGTAGTGGCAGATAGACATGTTATAACACTACTTGGCAAAGTACATAAACTACCCATTCGCTTTAGTAAACTTATCATCCTAGTATCAGCAATAGTAGTCAACACTATATCCTATAACCTTATTATTGGAAATAATTAGCTAAAGAAGGTGCGAGCAGTAATTGACCTTGGTGCATGCAAAATGCGAATCACTTGAAAAGGATGATATTATGAAATACCTGTCAACTTAGAAAGAGGAGTCTGCCCACAAATAATAGAAAGTGATGAGAAGGAAGAGCAAAAGGAATTCTTTATGATGCAGATCATATGAACCAACCAGAAGGCCAAACTTTAGAATGAAAAAGTAAACAAGCTGCTAAATTTGATCTCTTTACTGTCAAAGATATCGAACTGTAACTGGGAGAATTATATATAGTCAGAACAGGAATTACTGTGAAAATACCTTAAAGGCATTATAGTCAAATCAAACTAAGGAGTTCTCTAGCAGTTGCTAGAATTATGATTGATACAGGAGTCATCGATGCAGACTACATGAGCAAAATCAAGATTGTAGTTATCAACTGACATTAATTTAATATAGCCAAACTTTATGGAGGAGATCAAGTTATACAGCTAATAATTATACCTATTTGGACCAGCAAGGCAGTGGAAGTAGCCAACCTCGAAGAAACAACTAGAGGAGACAAAGGATTCGGATTAACTAGAATAAATATCGTAAAACTTGTAACAAAACTTAAGCATACACCCAAAACAGCAAATAAGAAGGTGTACACCTTTAGAGAACAGCTTAGCGAAAAAGAAAAAAAGGAGTTAAAAGAACTCATCAATGAATACTCTGATATATTTGTAACAACATTTGAGGAAATTAACTTGAAGCTGCCAAAGTACTTTCATCACATTAACATCCAAGGGCACCCTCTGATCAAATATGCACCATACCAAACATTACCCACATATATCAAATGGTAGCAAAAAGAAATAGATAATATGGTCAAAGAAGGAATGGCCACTGAAATGGACAGCCCATGGGGATTCCTGAACATTATTACCCTCAAAAAAGGATTAGAAGCCAGAACCTTTACTTTAAAAATGTATACCAATTTCAGAAAACTGAATAATATCACCAAGGGAGATGCCTTTCTAATACCAAGAATTGACAATACCTTTTCAAAGATACTAATCCGAGCAAGTCTCTATACAACCCTTGATATGACTAGTAGATATTATTAGATAAGACTTGACAAAGGATTGCAGGAAATTACCTCTTTCATAACCCCATAAGGCCATTGGAAATATTTACAAATGCTGTTTAGACTCAAGAATACCCCAGTAAGCTTTCAGAAAATGATAACCAAGATATTCGAAGATCTTATTGGAAAAATGTTACTGGTTTACATCGATAATATCATAATATTTACAGTAATATTCTTAGACTATATCAAGGCACTACATGAAGTATTCAACTAAATAAGAACTGAAGGTCTTTATTTAAAACTAAAGAAGTGTATATTCACCACTAAAAAAGTCACAATGCTTAGGTACATTATTAACAAGGAAGGAATTCAAACTGATCCAGCCAAAGTAGAAGCTGTTACTAAATTCAAATAACCTACAAACTGAATAGAAATATATGCCTTTCTGGGACTAGCCTTATACTACTATTGATACATATGCAATTTTGCAAGCCTAGCCGAACCCCTATATACAACCCTTACAAAAAGTTACAATTGGGTAAAAGTCGATGAAGAACAAAACAAACTTAAGCAAGAGATACTCAATGCATTGAAGAAGGCTTTGGCAACCACACCTGTATTGGCAAAACCAAACTGGACAAAGCTTTTCAAGCTTTATACCGATGCAAGTGTAATAGGAGTAGGAGCAATCCTTTCACAAAATAACACCAAAGGTCTAGAATAAGTAATTTGTTATGCAAGTAGAGAAACCTGCGGTACCAAGAAAAATTATTAATCAACCAAATTGGAGTACCTCGCAGTTATATAGGCAGTCAAGTAGTTTAAGTATTACCTTATTGGATGACATTTCAAAGTCATCACAGACTATTCAACACTCAAATGGTTGTTTAATAGATCTGATCCAAGTGGAATATATGCATATTGGATTATGATGCTTCAAGAATACGATTTTATAGTGAAGTTTAGAAAAGAGAAAACAAATGAAAATGCCAATGCACTTAGCAGAATGCCATTATTGGATGCCCAAGGCAGGGTGCAGCAATGAATACAATACTGTACTATAATCTAGTAATTTGGTTGACAAGGAGAGAGATTAGAGAAGATATGGAGGATTGGATGAAGAATATTTTATTAACTACCAGCAGATAGTATAAAATTCAGAATAATTTATTATACCATAAAAAGGAAGGATGCATTATTCCAGTAATTTAGAAGAAGGATATATCAAACATTTTATCATTAACATACAATTATCTGTTATCTAGATATATAGACTAAGACAACACTTTATACTAACTTAGGAATTCAGCATGGTAGCCTGGAATGCAAGATGATGTAACCAACTTTGTATGAAATTGTGACACATGCCAAAAATGAGTAAAAGCAAAAGACATACCCTGAGCCACTTCTGCAACCATCAAGGCTGAGCCATTTTTGCATATTAGAATAGATGTTATGGGACCTATGCCAGTAACATTAATGGGAAAAAGATATATTATTTTAGCAGTAGATTTCTTTATAAAATATCTAGAAGCAATAGCAGTTGAAGATGTAGATATACAGACAGTAGTCAAGTTCCTACATATTAACATTATTTGCTAATATAGAGTATCAAAGGAAATAACTAGCAACCAAGGTACAGAGTTTCTAAATGAACTAATCAGAGAACTCGAGTGAACTTACCATATCAAGCATATCTGAATGATGTTGTACCACCCATAGGGAAATGGTCAAACTAAATGTACCAACTAGATAGTCAAGAATGTCCTAGCAAAAATTATCAATTAAGAAGCATTATGGGATTATTATCTTAATAGCACTCTTTTTGTAGTTCGAACCATTTGATAGGCCTCAACAAAGTTTAGTCCCTTTGAGCTTATATATGGGAGATTGCTAAACCAAGAATTTCACTACCCCGAAAAAGATGTCAAAACGTATGATAATCATTTATGGGCTTACATCACATGAGATATCAGTAGGTTACAATTAATCCAGAAGAAGGCAACTATGTTCATCAACAAGGTATAGGAGAGATAATGAACAAACTAAATAGGAAGGCGAATGCAACTCCCTTACATATCGAAGACCAAGTCCTTGTATATTAGAATATCATGGAATCATTGTGGTCGGCTAAACTACAACTGAAATGGGAAGGACCATACTATGTACAGGTTATAAAAGAAAGCACAATTTGGCTTAGGAGACTTAATGGTTCCATTCTCCTCACCCCAGTCCACCAAAGCAAGGTCAAGATTTACTATACCTAACAAATGCAACCCAAAGAAGGATGTAGAAAAAGTAATGAAAGAAGCATTGACAAAGAGATCTGAGATCATTGACTAGATACCCCTCAACTAAGAAGAAGACCCCAAAAAACTCCTTCTACTTAGCCAACAGTACTATGAATAGTTATACCATCAAAATCATACAACTGATACTACAATCCAGTTCTATCAAAGATGAGCTCAAAGTTTGCATCGCAAAAATAAAAAACAAGAAACAGTACTATTCAAATTCATGAAAGATATAGTTAACAAGACCTATGCACTTTTCCTAGGCTACAAATGGCTTCTTTCAGGATTCTATAGAAGAACTATTGATATTTCCAAACTGACCTTTACTGAAATTGCTCAAATCCATCAAGCTATAGAAGAAGAAATTACCCTTTTACCTTTTAGTCTCAAGGATGAGATATTTTCAGTTGAGCTCCCAGATGTGATGGCCAACCCCTAACTTAACTGATTTTTATGAATTTTGTACTATACTTGATTTAGGAATTACCATAACATTTTATATCTTTCCATTTTTAGTCCTTGATAACTTTTATTTCTGCTTGATGACTTTTATTTCTGCTTGATAACTTTTATTTCTGCTTGACAACTTTTATTTCTACAAAATGCTACTACCAGAGTCATTACATATTCTTTGCAACGATTGGATTGTATTTTCATAGTGAAGTCTTTATTAGTTGTTCTTTAGTCTTTCAATTTGTATAAATACCCCCTTTATTTCTATCTAAATAAATCAGTTTGCACAGAGTCTTGGAATATCTCAATATCAGTCATAGTAAAGCCTGAAGAGCACAGCACAAAGCTATAGTAAGGATACATAAAGGGAGATGTCGCATCTGATACTCTGAGCATTCTTAATGAATGAATGAATGACCAGTTATTAGTACATTTGTTACAGTATATTTGAATATAGAATAACCAATTATTAGTACATTTGTCATAATATTATTATTATAAAAAAATATTTATATATTAATATTTTTATTATTAGAATACTACTTCCTAAAAAAGATATCTATAACCACTATACTACAGTTGACAATAGTAGTACCTAGAAGAAGAATATTGTTAAATATAACTACAGTGACTATTTAATTATGGAGAATATAATACAAATGACTATATACCTTACTAAATGCAAAGGTTGATCTTAAGTATCTTAGATAGAATATAACTTAAATAATAGTGATAAAAATTCTAACTCTATTAAGAAGGCTAGAAATATTCAAATAAAAATTATAAGCTTTACTAACTATACTTCAAAGGCTGATGGATATCTACTTTAACAACAACTAGCATATGTATAGTACTTCTCTGCTTTAGCTTTTAACATTATTAAAAATCTAGAATAGCAAACTTTTCTACAACAAATTCATCTTGGATTTGAACACTTTATTTCTAACTAATATCAATTATCTAAAACTCTTTTTAATAATGAATATACAGATATAAAGAGAAGAAGTTAAATAGTAAATAGTAAAAATAAAATTTTATAGTTTTACAACAGATGGATAGTCTAATATATATTACAATATAGTAATTAACTATATGGTTTATATACTATGTAATACTACTTTTTTATAGTGTTAAATATATCAAAGAAGAAATATATACTGATAAAAATATTACTAAAGATATTTCTTATATTATTTAACAAATTAAACCTTTATTAGCAAATTACCTTATTACTATTATTATAGATAATATAGCAAATATGAAAAAAGTATAGAAACTTCTATATGAATAATATTCAAATATTATATTTATTGAATACTGGTCATATAATATTCAGCTTATTATAAAAGAAATTATCTCTATGAGTTAGATTAAAAATACTATTAAAAAGCTAAATAAACTCCTTAGATAGTATTATAAATATTAAAGTTCTTTAGCAATACTTTAGCAAATACAAATTTAGGAATATAACAAAACTATTAGACTAGTGCTACTTGATAGAGATCAGTATTCTTTTTATTATATTATCTTATCAAAATCAAAGAAGCTTTTAAAACAATAGCAATTGAAATTTAAGATAATTATAATAATTTCAAAATTTTAGATATTTCTTATGATTTTAGAAGTTTTACATCTAATATAGTAGGCTGATATAAAGATTTTATAATATTGTGATGGCCGACCCCCAACTTGATTAATTTTCACGAATTTTATACTATGCTTGATTTAGGAGTTACTATAACATCCTGTACCCTTCTATTTTTGGTTAGTGTCGTTTTTAGTGAGCGATCTCACCACCAGTGATGAATCTAGTTTTTAGTGACTGATCTTATTTTTATTGATGAAATGTTATTCACAGTTATTGAGTCATACTTGTAGCGAAGTCTTTATTATTTTGTTCATTCAGTTCTAGCAAATTTGTATAAATACCCTCTTTATTTCTATCCAAATAAATCAGTTTTGCATAGAGTCTCGGAATATCTCAATATTAGTCATAGTAAAGCCTGAAGAGCACAGCATAAAGCTGTAGTAAGGATATGCAAAGGGAGATATCGTGTCTGATACTCTGAGCATTCTCAATGAATGAATGAACGAATGACTAGTTTTTAGTACATTTGTCACATCTTGGTGCCGACTGGTAGGAGAGTTATCGAAAGACCGACTCTCACATCCTCATTCAAGTAGGACCGAACTACCCCTTCAGGCAATGACAGTGCACCCATAGCAGAAGACAGCATTATTCAAAATGGATCACTGAAGGATACCCTCACTTTTTATATGAAGAAGATCACCGAATAGTTCTGGCTCCGAGGAAGAAGAATTCATTACACCTGACTCTTTGGACAGCAATTACAGTGAGACAAGAGAATCCATCACCTCTCTTACAGTATACAACAGATTATCATCAGATGACGAATCAGCTATCGATTTTGGTGACAACCTTCAAGCATTATTTTACGAATCATCTGACAACAAAACAGATGATAAACTAGAAAAAAACATATACGAAATGACAGAAAGACCACTGACCTTCACTGGTTACATATCAGCCGAATCAGTAATCAAGTTCATTGAAGATTTGCAGATTTACAATGCGATCCAACAGTTCAACAATATTGTAAAAGTGAATGTCCTAGAAGCAGTTTTACAAGGATCCACCAAGATTGTATATGATGCCGCAATAGTCACTACGGCAGCAAATGGAGGATTTAATAGAGAAGCAGGAGGGGCAAATGCAGAAGCTGACACCTTAGTAACCTTCACCAATACCATCGCATGATTAAAAGAAACTTACTATACTGCCGACATATAGCAAAGCATGAAGGATCAGCTAGCATCAATATACCAAGAAATGAATGAAAGCTCTCTCACCTTCCACATGAAAATACAACATACAGTAGACCTTGCGGGATATCCAGCAGCCAACCAGAACCTCATCATAGAGCAATCTTTCATGAACGGACTTCATCAAGAAATCGCTCTCCAAGTATGCTCCAGCCCAGTCAAACTAAATCACATATAAAAAGTGGATTATACGCAGAGATATTGGGCCATATGAAACCTGGGTCAAGATATAATGCAACAGATTTTACCAGGCAATCTTCAAGAAACCCATACCATACCAGCAGTTGTATCCACCATTACACCAGCAACAGTCAACTGGGGAGCAGCTTCATGAAAGAACCCAGCCATAGACGATCTCATTGAACAAATAAGCAAGATGACTGTGCATATATCGGACCTTAAAAGACAAATCAATGTACAGAGACCAGTCTAATGATTTATAGCAAATCCAACCCCTGTGACAGAGTCAAATGCATATCTAATCAGCAATTCAAGATGCTTCAGGTGTAACCAAGATGGGCATATTTCAAGAGACTGCACTTAACCAGACACAAAAATATGCAAAAGATGTAGAGAAAAAGGACACTATGCTTCAAGATGCATGACAGAAATGAGCAGAATCACCCAACCAAGAACCCAAGAATGAACTCAGATAAATGTCATCACCTTTGAAGAAGAAGATTTTGATAACGAAGACGAGTACAGCCAGGTGGAAGCATTTCTGGCTGCGTAAGAAAAACGAAAACCCGGATGTCCCAAAAAGGCAGGATCTTCCTATATAATGAAAACTCTACGGGTAACACAACGAGCATAAGAACGAGAATTCGATGGCGATAAACAAGATGAGCTCTTTAAAGAAGAAGTAAACCAAATCATCCGAGAAGATACACCAATATCTGAAGCACCCACGAGTAAAGGAAACAAGGAATGCAAATTGCGGAAATCCAAGAAATACAGCTTGGATGTATGGAAGGAAATGGAGGATATGACCATCCCGGTCAAAATAGGACAACTTGCTGAATTTCCAACATTCTGACAGCAAATTCGAAAAGGGATAAGTGATGTACAACCTGGATATGAAGTAGTGGAGATCAATACAATACAACAATTGAAGGATGATGAACCACAGAACTCATCGGTATACTTACAATATCAGATTGAGGAAATTACGATGCCATGTATTATCAATACAGGTGCTGGAGGATATATTATCAGCAAAATGATGCTCGACCAACTTAGGTGACAAATCAAAGAAGCCACAACCATGACAATCATAGTGGCAGATAGACATGTCACAACACCACTTGGCAAAGTACACAAATTACCAATCCGCTTTGGTAAACTTATTATCCCAGTATCAGCAATGGTAGTTGACACCACATCCTACGATCTTGTCATCGGAAACAACTGGTTAAAGAAAGTATAGGCAGTAATTGACCTCGGTGTATGCAAAATGCGAATTACCTGGAAAGGATGACGTTATGAAATACCAGTCGACTTAGAAAGAGGAGTCTGCCCACAAATGATAGAAAGTGATGATAAGGATGAATAAAAGGAATTCTTCATGATGCAGATCATATAGACTAACCAGAAGGCCAAGCCCTTGGAACAAAAAAGTGAATAAGCCGCTAGATTTGATCTCTCTACTATCAAAGACATCGAATTACAACCAGGAGAATCATGCATAGTCGGAACAGGAATCGCTACAAAAATACCTCAAGGGCATTATGGTCAAATCAAACCAAGGAGTTCTCTAGCAGCTACTGGAATTATGATTGACGCAGGAGTCATTGATGCAGATTACACAGGCGAAATCAAGATTGTAGTTGTCAACTGATATCGATTCAACATAGCCAAACTCTATGGAGGAGATCAAATTGCGCAGCTAATAATCATACCTATTTGGACAGGTAAGGCTGTAGAAGTAACCAACCTCGAAGAAATGACTAGAGGAGATAAAGGGTTCAGATCTACTGGAATGAATATTGCAAAAATTGTAATGGAACTCAAGCATGCATCTAAAACAGTGAATAAGAAGGCATATACCTTCGGAGAACAGCTCGACAAAGAAAAGAAGGAGTTACAAGAACTTATTAACGAGTACTCTAACATATTTGTGACAACTTTTGAGGAGATCAACCTGAAGCCGCCAAAGCACTTTCATCACATTAATGTCTAAGGGCACCCCCCGATCAAATGTGCACTGTACCGAACACTACCTGCATATATCGAATGGTAACAAAAAGAAATCGACAATATGGTCAAAGGAGGAATGGCTGCTGAGACGGACAGCCCATGGGGATTCCCGAACATTATCATACCCAAGAAAGGATTGGAAGCTGGAACCTTTGCTCTAAGAATGTGTACTGATTTTAGGAAGCTGAATGATATCACTAAAGGAGATGCCTTTCCAATACCAAGAATCGACGACATCTTTTCAAAGATACCAATCTGTGCGAGCCTCTACACAACCCTTGATATAACTAGTAGATATTATCAGATGGGACTTGATGAAGAATTGTAGGAATTGCTTCCTTCATAACCTCGCAAGGTCATTAGAAATATTTATGAATGCCATTTAAACTCAAGAATACCCCAGCAAGCTTCCAGAAAATGATAACCAAGATATTTGGAGATCTTGTCAGAAAAACATTACTGGTGTATATTAACGACATTACAATATTTACGGTAACATTCCCAGACCACATCAAGGCACTACATGAAGTATTCAACCGAATGAGAACTGAAGGTCTTTATTTAAAACCAAAGAAGTGTATATTTGCTGTAGAAAAAGTTACAATGCTCGGGCATATCATCAACAAAGAAGGAATCCGAACCGATCCAGCCAAAGTAGAGGCTGTCACCAAATTCAAATGACTTACAAACTGAACAGAGATGCGCGCCTTTCTGGGACTAGCCTCATACTACTGATGATACATACACAATTTTGCAAGCTTAGCCAAACCCCTGTATGCAACTCTCACAAAAAGCTACAATTGGGTGGAAATCGATGAAGAACAAAGTGAACTTGAACAAGAAGTGCTCAGCGCATTAAAGAAGGCTCTAGCAACTGCATCTGTATTAGCAAAACCAAACTGGACAAAGCTTTTTAAGCTTTATACCAATGCAAGTGCAATAGGAGTAGGAGTAATCCTTTCGCAAGATGATACCAAAGGTCTAGAATAAGTAATTTGCTACACAAGCAGAGGAATACGCGGTGCTGAGAAGAATTATGAATCAACCAAATTGGAGTGTCTCACAGTCGTATGGGCAGTCAAGTGGTTTAGGTACTACCTTATCGGATGACACTTTGAAGTTATCACGAACCATTCAGTGCTTAAATGGTTGTTCAACAGATCTGATCTAAGTGGAATATATGCACAGTAGATCATGATGCTTCAAGAATATGATTTCACAGTGAAGTTCAGAAAAGGAAAGACAAATCAAAATGCCAACACACTCAGCAGAATGCCATTATTGGATGCCCAAAGCAGGGCACGGTAATGAACGTAACACTGTACTATAATCTAGTAATTTAATTGATGAGGAGGGAAATTAGAAAAGATATAGAGGATTGGATGAAGAACATTTTATTAACCACTGGCAGACAGTATGAAATTCAGAATAATTTATTATACCATAAAAAGGAGGGACACATTATTCCAGTAATTCAAGAGAAGGATATATCAAACATTTTATCCTTAGTACACAATCATCTGTTATCTGGACACATAGGCCAGGACAATACTTTATACTGACTTAGAAATTCAGCATGGTGGCCCGGAATGCAAGATGATATAACCAACTTTGTGCAAAATTGCGACACATGCCAAAAACGAGCAAGAGCAAAAGACACACTCTAAGCTGCCTCTGCAACTATCAAGGCTGAGCTATTTTCGCACATTGGGATAGATGTCATGGGACCCATGCCAGTAATATTAACAGGAAAAAGATATATTATTTTAGCAGTAGATTTCTTTACAAAATATCCAAAGGTGATAGCAGTTAAAGATGCGGACACGCAGATGGTAGCTAAGTTCTTGCATACTGATATTATTTGCCAATATGGAGTACCAAAGGAAATAACCAGTGACCGAGGCACGGAGTTTCTGAACGAACTAGTCAGGGAACTCGAGTGAACTTACCATATTAAGCATATCTGAATGACATCGTACCACCCACAGGGAAATGGTCAAACTGAACACACCAACCAGATAGTTAAGAATATCTTGGCAAAGATTATCGATCAAGAAGCAACATAGGACCATTACCTCGATAGCACTCTTTTTGCGATTCGAACCATTCACCAGACATCAACAAAGTTCAGCCCCTTTGAGCTTATATATGGGAGACTGCCAAACCGAGAATTCTATCACCCCGAAAAGGATAATGGAATGTATGACAATTGTTTATGGGCTTATATTATACAGGATATCAGCAGGTTATAATTAATCCGAAAGAAGGCATCCATGTTCATTGACAAGGCACAGGAGAGACAATGAACAAACCAAAATAGGAAGGCAAATGCAACTCCCTTGCATATCAGAGATCAAGTCCTCATATATCGAAACATTGTAGAATCATCATGGTTGGCTAAATTACAACTGAAGTGGGAAGGACTATACTACATACAGGCTATAAAAGAAAGCACAATTTGGCTTAGGAGACTTAATAGTTCTATTCTCCCCACCCCAGTCCACTGGAGCAAAATCAAGATATACTATACCGAACAGATGCAACCATAGAAAGGATGTAGAAAAAGCAATCAAGGAAGCACTGATGAGGGAGCCAGACTCGATCAACCTAGTTCCCCTGGACGAAGAGGAAGACCCCAAAAAACTTCTTATTCTGATGTGACAGTATTATGAATGGCTATGTAATCAAAGTTGAGTTACCGATGTTACAATCAGATTCCATCAAGGACGCACTTGCTATCTCTGATGCCATTTACAGAAACAAGAGATGTTGTTGTCAAAATTTGAAAAAGACATAGCCAACAGGACCTACATGCTCTTTCTCAGATATGAATGGGTTTTATCCAGGTTCTATGGAAAAACCATTGACATCGTCAAACTTACATATGCAGAGATCGCTCAAATTCATCAGGCCATTGAGAATGAAATTACTATGCTTTTATCCAGTCTTGAGGATGAGATATTCCCAGTTGAGCCCCTAGATATGACAGCCGACCCCCAACTTGATTGATTTTCATAAATTTTGTACTATGCTTGATTTAGGAGTTACCGTAACATCCTGTACTCTTCTATTTTTGGTTAGTGTTGTTTTTAGCAAGCAATCTCACTACTAGCAATGAATCTAGTTTTAGCAACCGATCTTATTTTTATTGACAAAATGTTATTTGCAGTTATCAAGTCATACTTGTAGCGAAGTCTTTATTATTTTGTTCATTCAGTTCTAGCAAATTTGTATAAATACCCTCTTTATTTCTATCTAAATAAATCAGTTTTGCACAGAGTCTTAGAATATCTCAATATCAGTTATAGTAAAGCCTGAAGAGCACAGCACAAAGCTGTAGTAAGGATATGCAAAGGGAGATATTGCATCTGACACTCTGAGCATTCTCAACGAATGAATGAATGAATGACCAGTTTTTAGTACATTTGTCACAATATGTTATTTTAAATAGTTAGGAGCATTTTATAATAAAAAAAAATTATATTTTATATTTTATAACTTTATAATTTAATTAATTATATTTATTTTTTATTAGAGATTTTCTAAAGCTATTTATCAAGCTTCTTTATAAGTTTAAGAGCGATATTCCAAAATTATCAACAGTATATCTTAGTTAAAGAACTCTTAAATATTATATTTGAGTAACAAATCTTATTAGAGAAGATATATGTGATTTGTGCAAAGATATAATAAGATAATAATGAAATAAATATTTCTATAACTCTGTAGTAATAATGATATATGTTATTTATCTATTCTATAAAGGTAAAAAGCTTCAATTTGGTAAGTAAAACAATATTGTTGAAACAGGACTAGTATATTTAGTTAATAATACTCCTAAAATTCAAAATTCTATCATTATACAGCTTTTAGATTTTAAGTATAAAGAAAAAATATTCAAAGCACTACATATCTGGTTAGTTAATAAAAATACAGATACATATAAATAGTAGAGCTTAAAGTAAAATCATATATCTAAATTAGCTCTTGTAGTTATAAAACTTCTTTTTATACTAGCAACTTCAGCTGCATTGGAGTGAAATTGGTCTGCATTTGGATTTATTTATAATAAGCTTCAAAATTGACTTTGTGATATATCTGTTGAAAAACTAGTTTATATTTATTAGAATACTCATGCTTTACAAAGTTTAAATAATTCAAGATTATAGGGATGTTAATGTGAATAAAAGAAAAGAATTGGATGTTATGCAGGAAGTTGAAAGATTTTTGTATAGAAATATTATAGATGATGATGAGTATTAAATTAGTATACAACTATATATTTTTATTTGTTTAACCTCTTCATTAAATATGCATTTTATTTTATTGCCTTTTTTTTTTTTTTTTAACTTTGTTTTTTTTTTTATTTTTTTTTTTTTTTTTTTTTTTT
>RBNK01001215.1:0-16834 GCA_003990785.1 Endogone sp. FLAS-F59071 | reverse complement strand
ATTGAGATATTCCAAGACTCTGTGCAAACTGATTTATTTAGATAGAAATAGAGGGGTATTTATACAATTCTGAAGGACTAAGAAACAACTAATAAAGACTTCGCTACAAGTATGACTCAATAATTGCAAATAATATTTCGTCGATAAAAATGAGATCGGTCGCTGGTGGCGAGATCGCTCACTAAAAACGACACTAACTAAAAACCGAAGGACACAGAGGGTCACTGTAACTCCAAAAACGGGTGGCGAGTTCTCGCAAATTGAGCAAGTTGCGCGTCGATCGTCACATTAGCTATGCACCCTATTGGATGAGCTAGGATATTTACCAAATTGTGCGACAACCTTATTTGAAGACAACCAATCAGCAATTGCCCTTGCCAAAAACCCAATTAATCATGCTTGATCAAAGCATATTGACATTCAGTACCACTTTATTCAAGAGAAAGTTAAATCAAAGGTGATAGATATTGTTTACATAGCGACAGATGAAATGATTGCTGATGCATTAACCAAGCCACTTATGTGACCCAGACTTGAAATATTGATCGCAAAAATGGGCTTACATAACTAATTTTTTTTTTTCTCCTTTAAAAACTTTTATTTTTTTTATTTTCTTTATCATGTCATTCTTATCACTCAAGTAGTATTTTACATATAGTTATTTGTAGTAAATATACTTCATAAATGCCATTCATGATGTACAGTTGAACATTTTATTTTTTTTATCAAGATATGTCAAGCAGGGGGAGTGTTGAAATTATTAGCTTATTATATCTCTCTCTCTCCCATCAACGATCGATTGTATGTCACTCAATTATGGCTTAGACAATCTTTGTTTGTATCGACCAATTATATATTAGCATTAATAAATACACACATATTTAGCTTCATGAGCCAGTGCACTCTTTACCTCAAACACACATTCGAAGATCAAAACTTCAACACTATAGGGCAGAACTCTCCTACAGAGCTATATAACTAGAATGCATAGCAGTTATTTAGGTAATACAACACTTTTTCTACTTCCTGATTGAAAAGCAGTTTATCTTGATAATGGACTACTTAGCTTTCAAATAGCTCTAGAATAAACTGAACTTGACAAAAATATATTATTATAAACTAAAATATATTAGCAAAATACTTAGAATAGAGCAAATACAGAAAATATATTTTAGAGATCTTAGTAGATTATATAGTAGCATTTTAAGAAAGGTATATATATGAGTATAACTGGCAAGAATATATATAATTAATTGAATAAAAGATATCTATCAGATTTTCAAAATATCCCAAATTGCTTACTTCTTTAACAAGACTTTACTATTCCTCAAGTTGTTTATTATAAGCTTTCTTAGCTTATTGCAATCTGAATTTTATTAATAATAGTAAGCAAGATATTTATAAGAAATTACAAGATGCTATATAGGTAGCTACTCAGGTTACTACTTAAATTTCTAATTAGCTCAGCTAAATATAAGATACAATTTAATTAGCTAAGATATAATAGCAAAATAATATATTAAGTTATAGTAATAGAATAATATATTAGATCAGAGTGTGATATCAAAAATAAACAAATATAGGTTTTCCACCAGCTTACTATGATAAGCAATAAAAAAAAAATAGATGTTGGATAAGATGATGAGGATAAGGGTGCTAATCTATATTGTTTCAGAGCCATTCTGAGGCTTTCACATATATGATTGATAAAAAGACAACAATTTCAACTATCTTTATTCAAGCAAAATTTTCAAGCTTATTTATATAAAATAATAACAAAATGGCAAAACAAATAACCAAGTACATAAGAGTAAATACTATTATAGAAATAAAAGAAAATAAAAAGAAGTAGAGAATTTGAGCTGGAATACCTAAAAATATAGGGGTCAGATTAGAAAATAACTTTATAAAGCTATGCAATTCAAGGAGTTATATAATATTTATACATCACTGATACATGTAGTATATAAGATATTAAGGCTTAGCAAAGTCACATGTTCTAGTGCTCTATGACAAAAGACTGAAGTCCTGTGAATTTATTATCATAAGAGTAATATTATAATTTATAATAATACTACAAGTTGTAATAATACTATAAGTCATAGTATTAATATTATGATGAAAATATTTTTATTATGTTGAATTGCTCAAAAACGTATTTGTGCCACAGTACTACTTTACTTAGTATATTTCTTAGTTAGAGTAGTATATTTCTATATTTATATTATCAATTTCCAAATCGCGAATTGTATAATTCCACCAATAATTGTTCTAATCACCAACAATTGTTCTGATTGCCAACAAATGTTCTGATCACCAACAATTGTTCTGATTACTAACAAATGTTTGTATCTTGAACATTTGTTCATTTTCCTATTTTTAGTACTTTATTCCGCCAGTATTTTATTATTTTATTACTTAGTAATCTGTATAAATACCCCTCTCGCAATTATCAATAAAATTCAGACTGTAACAAGCTAAGAAAGCTTCTTACAGACAACCCAAGGGATAATCCTACAAAGTCTAAATAGACTTTGTAGAAGAAGCCTTAGTCTGGGACTAAGCAATAGTTAGAGAGAGTCAAGGGACTCAAAACAAGAGAAGTTTATTATTTGCAACAAAGCTTATTACATACACTATTTAATACACTTTCCTGCTAGTCACCCCACCCTTCAAAGCTACTACCACATAACCTGCTAAGACCCCTAAAAACATATTTTCTGCACCTGCTCAACTCCAAGTATTTCGCCGTTAATATATTTTAGTCCATCACAATATAGATCATATAACTATAATCTTATATAATAAATTTAATATTCATCAGAAAAATAGTTAATTAATTTACAAACTATTTTACTAAGAGCTGCAAACTATTTTACTAAGAGCTATAAACAAAATAGCTACAAATACAGATGCTAGTCATAGACTATAAACTATTATTAGTAAACAGCTGCAAACTACTCTAGAACTCTACTAGAACAATATTGCAAACCTCAAATACCTCTAGAACAATATCATAAATTATGAACTGGCTAAAACAGCCTATGAGCATAGATACTAGTCATAGACTATAAACTGAAAATAGTTTCCTGATATTATTACTAAATGTTTTATTATATCTTTTTTCTTTCTTTAAGTTAGACTTTAAGGTACTATTCTAACTTAAAGAAATCTTTTTACAATTATTATACTTTCTTTTCTAACTTCTTTATATCATTTTGTATAAGTTGATTTAGTTAGTATATACTATATTAGAAGTGGTTAAGAGTACTAAGTTTATACTTAAATAGCTAATAGATTTATTCAGCTATTTTTGCAGTATAGATAAGGAGTACTCTTTTCAGAGCTTGATAACAAACTTCTCTATCTCTTCAGTTTTAGATATGTTTAACTTCTTCTTTCCAAAGTTATTCAATTTAATAATATTCCTTTTATTTACTGATTTATACTAAGTATTATCATCTTTGGATATTGTATAAGATTAATTAAATCTTTTATAAGGTTAATTTTTCTATTTTTCAAGTTCTTTCAAAGGTTTTGTATATCAATATACCTTAATTAGATTAACTCAGACTTTATAAAAGTTATTCTAGTAGGGTATATGTAGTACTTTTTAAAATAGTTTTAGTAAACAGTATAGAATAAAATAATTCTAGTTATCTTTTATAACTAATATATTATTTCTTTTATACTTATAATATAATATAGTTTTCCTTATTTTGGATCTAATTTTACTATAATAACAAATTTTTAGGACTTTAGCCTTTTGTTATAGAATACATAGCTTTGCTGAGCCTTAGTATCTTATATACTACACATATCAGTGATATATGAATATTATACAACTCTGTAAGAGTGATATATAAAAGGCATTGACAAAACACTTATAGAAACATAATAAAACAACTATACCTGCCATCAATTGCTAAACTCAGAGGATATAAAAACCTTATCCAACCCAACTATAGCAAAGAAATACTGCCAGATACTCAACTCCATTTTGATCAAACTATGAACAGATTAAGAACATAGTGGAGAATGCAATTATTAACTGATATAATAAACTACTACAACTATATACTAGAGTAACCCAAGAGGATACTATCGACATAATGGAATTTGCAAAAAGAAATATCAGCATCTACCAATTCAATAATACTACTAGACAATTCAGAAGCTACTATCAAATGGGATACACCTTACAACTAAGGCAAAAAAACTATCAAAAACTGACAGAATGAGAATCTGCTAAATATCTAGGATTAAACCCTTGGGAAAAATATATTGTAAGGATGAGACTCTGGAATCGGCTAAGTACGGAAGATATAGGGGGCTCAATCAGGAACCAGTAGCTGGGCTAAAATCCATACTATAGGTAAAACCAAAGTAGAAAATAGGGGGTGTAGAGGAATAAAACTTCAAAAATATTAAAGTATATGTTTAGAGGTACTAGGGAATATTAGTCCCTTTGGATGTGTATCAGCAATCAATTATCGGTTAGATGTCAAAAGGTTCTTTCTTGGCTTGAATTCACTAAGCAATACTTTCTTCACCAGTTGCATTTGAACTTTTAGACTTGTATTAGGCTCAAGCTTAGGCAAAGATTTATTGAATAAAAATAAAGGGGGATATTTATACAGTTTTGAAGAGGTGCTATATAGGTAGCTACCCTGTTACTACTCTCAAAACTATTAGCTATTTAAAATATAAATTATGAATTTATGTAATATAACAGATTATATAAGTTATAGATTTAAGATGGTTAAAGATTTAAGACAGTTAAAAGGTTTAAGACAGTTAAAAGGTTTCACAAATCAAGGAACTGTTTCAATTGGTTGAAATCTCTTTGTACTACGTGGATTTCTTCTTTAAGTTCCTCAAAGGTGTTTTGAGATAGTTGGTGAAATGTGGATGGTCCAATTTTGGTAAGTCTTTTCAAAGCGGCTGGTCGGAACTGGAAGAGTTCATAAATCCGGAGGGCAATCCTTTGAGATTGGAGGGGGGGGGGGATCGTTATCTGATTCTGTGGGGTTTACTGTGGTTGAAATTGCTGTCTCCTCTCAATATAGCTAAAAGGACCTTTAACATATTCTAACATTGGCCATCCGCATTGAAATACCTTGGCAATCTAAGTCTACATCAATGGGAAAACTTATAGAATGTAGAAGAAGAAACATTATTACTTCACCTTCTAGGAAATTACCTAGTAGACAATAACCACATTGAGGAAGAAACTAATACTTCCTTATCTGGATTAGACACAGAAGAAGAAATCAATGCTATAGATACTATCTACACTATCAAAATTATCAACACTATGGATACCATCCACACTACTGAAATTATCAATACTATGGATACCATCTATACTGCCGAAATTATCAACACTATTAATACTATTAATATTGTTGATATTTTATTCAATAACAAATGGAACTTATAAATTAAATATAATATAACTAATAATATTCTGAGTAGTAACCTGGGCAGCTACCTATATAGCATCTCAAGGAATTCTGTCTTATTTTCCAAGTGAGAGTATTCTAATCTGGTTGATTGCTTATAGCTATCATTTGAAGAAGTGAAATATTTTTCTTCCTCTTTCAAATTTGGTATCTGTTAATCCTATCTAGTTCTTAGCTTTGATAAGGTCAGATATTAATATATTGTCAGTAGCAGTAAATAAAGCATAACCCATTTGGTAGTAAGTCTGATATTGTTTGGAAATATTGAATGTTTTAAATAGGTTTATATTATCTCATAAGTATCATACTATGTCATTGTTATCTTTCAACATGACTTCAACATGTACTTGGTCAGTTTCATAGTGTCATTGACTGATTGCTTCATTGATTATTATTTCAACTTTGTCTATGTTCAGAGGTAGAGGTTTTTAATGATGAGCAGTATTACAGCAGTTGTCTCCATTATAGGAGATAACTCTAAGTCTAATTGTAGTTCTAATGGCAGGCATTCTTATTCTCCCTATTAGTTCTTTTATCTAAATGTAATCACTTGAATAATCACTCTTACAGCTACTTTTGCTTGAATATCTAGTATAAATGATGATTCTGCTACTTGATCTCTAACTGCAGCATTATATCTTACTTGTTTGATTATGTCTCGAATCTTAGTGTAGAATTCTATTAGTAATTCATTCTGTCCTTGCATAGTAATAAGTATCTGATCTCTTAACTGTTGCTAAATTTCTGCAGTGTAGTAGGTGTTTATCAACCAGGTATATATATTTCTAATTGTTACATCATCAGTTAGTAGTACTGCAATAGTCTTATTTGTGATTGCTACATTGTAGCATACCTTGGCTGGTCCTCTAAGAGTGGCTACTAATACTGGTCTTTTTTGTACTAATGTCAATGATCTGGCTGCTGCAAACAGCTCTAATTCCTCAGTGAACTTGAGGATTATTTTGGTAGGGACATATTCTAAAAAGATAGGTAGTAAGAATGATATGTTAATATTATAATATTCTTTAGGTTCTTGAAATGTGTTGAATAATTCTTTAATTCTGAAATCATCAGTTCAAGTCTAGATAGGTGCTTCCAGTTCTTCATGATAAATACTTACTACTTTATCACTTTTGTCAGATATGTCAGTAGTAATAGTATATAATCCTAGGAGTATATGCTCATAGGTAATGGTAAGTTTAATAGTCTTAGTTAATACATCTGAGTAGTCTGATTCTTGAAATAGCCTTTGGTAGTATCTCCTAATTAGTGTTCATACAAGTCTTGATAGTAATTCCAGATGGTCCATCTTGAACTACAGTGCTGTTTTTCACTAGATATTAGAAAAATAGTTAATTAATCTATAAACTATTTTACTAAGAGCTGTGAACTATTTTACTAAGAGCTATAAACAAAATAGTTATGAATATAGATGCTAGTCATAGACTATGAACTATTATTAGTAAACAGCTATGAACTACTCTAGAACTCCACTAGAATAATATCATGAACCTCGAACACCTCTAGAATAATATCGCAAATCACAAACTGGCTAGAATAGCCTGCAAACAGCCTGCAAACAGCCTATAAGCATAGATGCTAGTCATAGACTATGAACTGAAAATAGTTTCCTGATAGAGGTACTCTGCTATAATGTTCTTATCTAAGGTTATTATAGTAGTGAAAATATATTACAGGGGTAGGTCTTTAATGAAATCAAATGTTACCCCTCCATGTTGGGCACCAAAATGTGAGGATGAGACTCTGGAATCAGCAAAATATGGAAAATTAAAGGGCTCAATCAGGAACCAGTAGCTAGGCTAAGTTTTATATATATAGAGGATCAGAGAGTATATAAGGTAAGATATAGGGGAATAATACTTAAAGTTCAAAGGATTATATATCTTATGAGGCATAAAGGATAGTAAGTCCTTAGATATATTTCAACAATTAAGTTAATCTATCAATGTTCAAAAGCAATGTATCTCAATATATCTTGACTTGAAAATCATTAAGCAAATACTTTTTCACTAGTTTTGTTCAAGTCTTAGACTTTGTATTTGGGCTCAAGCTTAGACAAAGATTTATTAAATGAAAATAAAGAGGGTATTTATATAAAATTTGAAGAATAGTATTGAATATAATAATAATAATATATTAAAAATTACTAAGGAATTGCAGATTAAGGTCTTTATGAATAAATGAGACTATGATTTCCAAAACTGGGGTGAAATTATTGATTTTAGTGGTATCACTGACTTCAGTAAGATCATCGACTTCAAGTGGTGTAAAAGTGGTGATTTTAGTGAAGTCACTGACCTCAGGAGGATGGAAGTGAAATCGTTAACAGTAGTGAAATCATTGACAGCAGTGAAATCATTGATTTTATCTGGTATAGTAACTGTAAGAATGATCTTATGAAGGTCAGAAGATATAGAGATCTGAATTATTTATAGTACAGCAATGTCCTTGGGGCTTTTGAAGATTTGGGAAGTAGTTATATTATTTTTAGAGGCTAGGGATAGATTGTTATTACCAGTTTTGGGGACTAGAAGGATAACTTATAAGTTTGCTATAATGTTATTGAATTTGGAGGCTTTGAATACTGTAAAGTTAAGAGTTATTATCAGTTTGTTAGGGACTATAATATTGAAGTTCAAATTAGTAGGTTCATTATAATTGTTAAGTTCGAACACCTCAAAATTATCAAATACATATTCTTTATTATCTTGAGTAGTAGCTTTATCTTCAAAGGATAAGAGGTCTTTCTCTTCTAGGTCAAAGTCCTCCAAAAGGGTGTCAAGAACATCTAGGTATTGGCTGGTTATTATTTGGCTCCAGTGCTTGAAGCTTAGTCTTCCCAAATATAGTACTACTGTTGGCCAGTATTTGAAAACTTGATATATTCTTGTTCCAAGTTTTCTCTAATTCCTAGTAAGGTCAAGGCTGTGGGCAGCCTGGTTTTCATCTAATCCTTCATCTATAGTAGTGTTTAAAGCATATTATAACTGATAGTAGAACTTGAAATAGAACATGTTTTGTATTTGGAAAAAGTACTCTATATTGTTGAGTATAATGTCTACTATGTCCAAGAGATCTTCTGTGTAATCAACTTCAATAGAAGCTTATAGTTCTATATCTTAATATAGGAGTACTTGCCAAATCATATTGGTTATGTTAGATATATTTAGGGGAAGTAGTTAGATCCTTCTAGCAGTATTTTCCCTAGTATATAGTTCTAGTCTCTTATTGGTAAAATTCTTTATAGGCAGTATTATCTTGATATAGGATATTTGATAGTAGTTACTGAGGTTAAAATATCTCCTCTTAGTAGTAAAAGTATTATACTACTTAGATAATGCTATATTTTAGTTATATAGCTCTATATACAAAAGTAGTTAGCTATATCAGAAAACTATTTTCAGTTCATAGTCTATAACTAACATCTATACTTGTAGGCTATTCACAGACTGTTTGCAGGCTGTTCTAGCTAGTTTATAGTTTATAATATTGTTTTAGCAGAGTTCTAAAGTAGTTCGTAGCTGTTTGTAGCTGTTTACCAATAATAGTTCATAGTCTATGACTAGCATCTATATTCATAGCTATTTTGTTTATAGCTCTTAGTAAAATAGTTCGCAGCTCTTAGTAAAATAGTTTATAGATTAATTAACTATTTTTCTGATATATATTGGTTGTAGTCTATTGATATTCTTATCTTATCTCCTCTTCTAGTATATATTATATATTCAAATATATTGTTTAATATCTTTTTATATTTCCTTCTAATAATATTTATCTAATAATCTTTGATATATATTATTAACTCCTATATATCTAGCTAGTTAATAGTCATATAATGCTTGAAGTATCTTCTTCTTCCTATACTTAGATATGACTAGTTTTTCTTTTCCTCTATGTTAGTAGTAAAGTATAAAGTTCTAAATAAAATAGTTAATTACTATTTTCTATAAGAGTTGTTAGTTGGTTTTAATAATTATCTTAGTAAAAATAAAATTATAAAGATAATCAAGATATACTATATATAGTTCACTATTTATTAGTATAGATAGTTCTTGATTATAGATAGCAATCTTTAATAAATTGTAGTAATTTAGATAGTATATCAACATTTTAATAGTTTTATCTTTTTTTATAGACTATCTCAAATTTATACTCTTATAGTATAGCTAGCTATCTAGTATATATTTCAGAAAGATTGAGTTTGCTTTATAATCATCTAAGTATAAAATAATTGATAATTAATATAAACTTTTTACCTACTAGATAGTATTGGAAATGTTAAATAGTCTATACTATAGCTATTATAGTAATAAAATTTGCAAACTTCAGTCTTTTATCAAATATATAGCTTTGCTAAGCCTTGGCATTACATACTATATATGTTAATAATATATGAATATTATGATTTCTTAGATTATTACATAATTATATAGCTTTGTAAAATTATTTTCTATTCTAACTCTTATATTTTTTAAGTATTCAAGCTTGAATCCTCTATTTCCTTTTCTTTTCTTTTATTTTTATAATAGTATTTACTCTTGCACCTGGCTATTTGTTCTACTATTCTATATTATTATTCTATATAAATAGCTTGATATTTCACTTTAATAAAAAGCAATTGAAATTGTTATCTTCTTATTAATTATATATATGAAAAGCCTTAGAATGGCTCTGAAACAACATAGATCAGTACTCTCATCCTCATCATCTCATCTAACATTTATTTTTTTTATTACTTATTAAGCTGGTGGAGAACTTATATTTGTTTATTATATTTTATATCATATTTAATAAAGAATCTGAGCAGATTTCTACAACTAATACTACATTCTAGCTAGTAAATAATCCCTTATCTATTGTAATAGAAAAATTAATTATGTTTATAGATTATATACCTACTAAATCAGTTATATAGTTTCTCTAAAGTTTTAAACTTTTCACTACTATCAAAAGTTATACCAAGACTTAGTAATGTACTATACTGTATACTGCCCTTTAGAGATTTACCAAAATTACTTTCAATATCAAGATGATAGCCTTGAACTCTATCATCAATCCTACTTCTAACATAATCTAGCTTATAATAACTAAAGCTTGGCTTTATGCTACCTACAATATATCAGACATTTAGCAAAACCTAAATGATTAACTGTAAGGTATTCAGCAAGAACTAACTAAAAGTCCTTTAATATTTTATATCTGAGTCTAGTATAATATTATACTTGCCAAATACTCTGCTACCACCACTAACTTTATTACCAAGACTTCCTTTATAGACAAACTGTACAGAGAGATAGCTACTATAATCAAGTTATTATCAGTCACCCTAGATCTAAAGAGAAAGGTTAAATATATACAGAAGCTGTAGTCAGTATATGTGGAAGATCAGCCAAACACTTACTATCAGACTCTTATTCCTTACTTACAAGCTACCATACTCAAAGCTGGAGCTGTTGATATAAAGCTTTAGAATATTAGGCTTGCAATAGTTGAGTGAAAGCCTTAATAAGACTCTAAGCTAAGAGTGACCCTACTATTGACTAGTTGACTAAAGCTATAAGCTGAATATCTACTTATATTACTGATATGGATAGGAAGATAGAAGCTTGCATACCCATTTAATAGTTCACTATAGATTTAGAAAAAGCTCTAATGAGACTATATCTAAGCTGTCATAGCAACCACTAGTATAAAGACTACTTCAAGAAGACTATGAGATATTTCTATTATAGTAAGAAAGATCATATGCAACAAGATTGCATATAGTATCAATGATGTATAGAGTATAGGCACATAGCTATATAATGTCTGACCAAATCAACCTACATTACCTAGTTACATGAATAGATAAATAATATACAATTTGAAATTAATGATAATAATGATGATAATGATTATAATAGTTATAATAATAGCTATGATACTAGGAGAGATTATTACAGTAACAATTATGATAAGAATAATGATAATAATAGCTACAAAGCTTATAAAGCTTATAAAGCTTATAAAGCTTACAAAGCTTACTCTACTCTCTCTGGTTGACAACCTGGCTAACTTAAAAAGAATGCTGATACTCTATACAGTATGCCACCTAAGGCAACCTTGAAGCTGAAGCCAAGCTAGAATAGTCAAGAAGCCCAGAATAGAAGAGAAGTAGAGGACAATACCTTCAATAAGGAGCTTCTAGTTATTCCAAGAACAAAGCTAAAAGGATGTGCTGATAGTTGAGAGCAACAAGGAAAAGAAGTTGTATAGATACTACAAATATGACTTTAATCTTAGGAAGAAACTCCTAGAGACAGAGATATCAGTGTCAATTGGAGGGCTTCTATAGCATCCAATGATATGCCAGCAAGTATACTAGGTTTTATTATAAAATCTGAGCTAAGAAACTATAGAAGTTAATGTAATATAAGCTGAAACTGACCAACTCAAGAAGTTCTCCACCTATACTCAGTATAGAATTGAAGAAATGATGATCCTTTACATCATCAATACTGGAGCAAGAGATTGTATTATTAGCAAGGTATTGCTTAACAAGATTAGAAGTGGTTACAAAGCAAATGATATCAGTTACTAATAAATATATATTAACCTACTAGGAAAGGTCTTCAATCTCTCTATTTAATTAGAAAAGATTATTATCCTAATAACAGCTATAGTTATCAATATTACCTTTTACAATCTTTTGATCAGAAATGAATAGTTAGCTAAAGCTTGAGCTGCTATTAATATAGATATCTGCAAGATAAGAATTAAATGGAAAGAATATAAATATAAGATATTATTAGGAAACTATTTTCAGTTTATAGTCTATAACTAGTATCTGTGCTTATAGGCTATTTGCAGGCTGTTTATAGGCTATTCTAGCCAGTTTGTAGTTTATAATATTGTTCTAGTAGAGTTCTAAGGTAGTTTACAGCTGTTTACAGCTATTTGCTAATAATAGTTCATAGTCTATGACTAGCATCCATGTTTATAGCTATTTTGTTTATAGCTCTTAGTAAAATAGTTTACAGCTCTTAGTAAAATAGTTCATAGATTAATTAACTATTTTTCTGATAATCACTCAATATAGAGTGAGATATCTAACTATAAATAATAAATAGTGATAATAAAGAAGATGAGAACTATCATATTGAATAGAATATAGTATTATTTGCACATGAGATAGACTATATGATACCTCCAAGCCAAGTCAATCTAAATGATATAGAAATCAACCTAGCCCTTGCTAAGGATATTGTAATCAAGCCTTGGGAAATATACTTAACAGGTGTCAGCTTTTTAGACAGATATCTTGAACAAATCTATCTGAAAAGCCCACTAGCTCTCCAAGGCCTAAGGATGGAAGGAATTATCAATCTGAACTGCAAAGGTGAAGTTAAGTATATTCTCAGTAACCATGATCTAAGGAAAACAATCTACATCTATATAGGAGACTCTATCACTTAGATATCAATATATGAGGTCTATATAATAGATATGCATGTAGTTATAGTAAGAAAGAAGATCACTGAGAAGAAATATAGATAATAGAAGACTGACTGATATAGTTATAAGATTGGCAAGGATATAACCAGTAAACAACAGACTGCTATCTGAGAACTTATATATGAGTTCGAAGATATTCTGACAACAAGCTTCAAGGAAATCTAAGTTAGCAAACTCAAGTACTTCTATAATATTAACACAAGTAACTATGCTCCTATCAAGTGAAGACCCTATAGGATGCTACCAGCTTACCATGAATGGCAATAAGAAGAAAACAAGCAACTTGAGAATATCAGAGTTATATAGCAATCATGCTACCTATAAGGCTTTCATTTATCTTTATATTAAAGAAAGGAGCCAAGCCTAGCACCTTTACTTCCTGACAGTGTTATGATTTTCAGCTATTGAATAATATTATGAAGAAGGATACCTTCTTTTTATCTTTGATTGATGATATCTTGAGTATGCTGGAGTATAAAGCAAAATAGCTATCTATGATTAATCTGTTTTCTAGTTTTTTTTAAATCAGTCTCACACCTCAAGCCATCAAATAGATAGCCTATATTATAATAGAAGAATAATAGAAATATCTGTTGTAATTATTAGCTTATTATATCTCTTCTATCAATGATCAATGCATCAACGATCGATCATACGTCACTCAATTGTGGCTGAGACGATCTTTGTTTGTATCAACCAATCATAATTTAGCATTAATAAATACATGCATATTGGCTTCATTAGCCAGTGCGCTCTTTACTCCAAAACACACACATTCAAAGATCAAATTTCAACAGGTTATGAGCCCCGAGCTGCTCGAATTGCAGCTCAACAACCTGAGATCTACGCAATCATCTACGCAATTACAACTGCAATTACTGTAAGTGTTTATTTAAAATCGTAAATAATGCGTCAAACAAAGCGATAAACAACGTGACAAACGACACCGCGATAAAGCAACGTGATAAACATATAATGACGTAACATTCAACGACGCGACACGACGAAATGGACAACCTATACGCATCATCATCATCAGCAACAAGATCGACAAGATTGCGATCTAAATCAAAAACAGACAACAGATATCAACCCCCTGACGATGACGATGAAGGATTGGATAGAAACCATCAGAGTAATATCGCATTTAGCCTCGATCAACAGGAACAGATGGCTACAACGATCAGAAATCAGGAAGATAAATTAGACACGCTTGCAACTCTAATAGGCGAATTGATGGCAAAAATCGACAAAACAATCACATCACCTAGCGCGCCAACCAATCAGAACGCAGCTACAGAAGGCAACATGCTACAAAGACAATCACCATCACCATCACCAACAACATCAACAAAGCTTAACGATCTGGTGAAGGAGTACCTGAGATCAATCAACAAATTCGATGGATCAGGTGGCACACCCAGATTGTTTGATTACTTTGATGCCATAGAGCAATTTATCACCAGCGCCAATCTATCAGTACAAAAGGAGGAAGTCAATGCAGTGATCAGTAAGATTACAGACAATGCTAGAATGTGGCTACGGAGGCATGTGAACACATCGGGAGAATTTAATTCATGGGATGAGCTTAAAGAGGCTATGACACAAAAATATACACTAATGGAACAATTGTTACAAATGCGCGATAAGCTTGCGATGATGAAGCAAAAAGGATTGATTGAAGATTATAATGATGCATTCAACCGAATTATAGTGCAAATCAAAGATATGACTGATACAGAAGCTATACCGCAATATCTCCAGGGTCTAAGCCCCAGGTACCGGGAATTAATACTTGCGCGGGAGAATATGCTGACAATGCTGGAGGCTTTACAACTCACATACATCAGGTTTGACCCGGATAATAAACAAAGGTGCGACGAAGCCCACGCGACAGACCGAGGTGGCTACCAAGGCGGCGACCAAGGCGGATACCGAGGCAGTGACCAAGGTGGCTACCAAAGCAGCAGTCGTGACAATCGAGGCGGAAACGCCGGACGAAGCCAAGGCTATAACAATGATAACGGAAACAATCGAGGAGGTCATAATGACAGAGGCGACTGAGATGGCGATCGTGGAGCCAATCGAGGTGGGAATTTTCAGGGACACCCTCGGAAATGTTACGTCTGTAAGGGAGAATACGGAATATTTCAATACAACAAATTCAACGATTAGGTAAAAACAGAAAAAGAAAAGGCTAAACCAAGAGCTGAAGCAAATCTGGCGATTGGCGCTATCATCGATTCGGGCGCCACACAACATATGTTCAACCAATTGGAGCTTTTCAAGATGGTGGCTAAGCACGATGGCTTGGTCATATATGCAGGGAATAAGAAATTACATGCGACACATGTTGAGACAATTGAGCTTGACAACGAGCTGAAATTATGGGATGTCTTATATGTATCGGAGATCACTAGAAATTTAATATCTATGTGGGCGTTGACACGTGATGGAAATGACATAACCTTTAAGAGCGATGGATTAGTAATTAAAATCGGCGCGGATCACGAAGAAATCAAAATCGGACAAGCCGATGGCGACCTATTTCATTTATCGACATCACCAGAGCCAGAGCTAGAAGTAAACATTGCCAATTCCAACATAGCCGATTCCAAGATTGCAAACATTGCCGATTCCAAGATCGATGACTATATATTATAGCATCACCGATTAGGCCATCTGGGCCGAAACACTCTGCAATCAATCAACAAATTTATCACAGGGTTCGGAGATGTGCGGCTGTCAACCGGACAAATCGAAATATGTGCCAGGTGTGAACACGCGAAGTCGCACCGCAAGCCATTCGGACACATGAAAAATCGATCGATGGAGCCTATCGGAAGAGTGCACACAGATCTGTGCGGGCCGATGCCCATGCCATCAATCAATAGAGCAAAATATATATTAACATTCATCGATGATGCCACTCACTACGTCACAACATATTTTATTGACAATAAAAGTAATACATTTGATCGATTCCGAACATTCAAAGCATTTGCCGAGAGGTAATCGGGCCGAAAACTCAAGAGTCTCCGATCAGATGGAGGAGGAGAGTATGTAAACACCGAGATGTGCGAATTTTTAATCAAAAACGGAATTTATCATGAAATGACGATGTCGGATATGCCGCAACAAAACGGTGTAGCCGAACGATATAACCGGACATTGATGGAGTCAATCCCGGCAGTTAAAATCACTGCCGGCATACCTAATGAACTCTGGGTGGAACTTGCTGCAAGTGCTACATATTTATGCAACCGATTGCCAACGTGAGCTAATAAGGAGAGTGCTTCACCATTTGAATTATGGCACGGTCACAAGCCTGATATCAGTAACTTGCGCATCATATGAGCTGATGCGTATATGCATATTCGCAAAGGAAAAAGGTCGAAACTGGTGCCCTGATCCAAAAAGCTTAAAATGATTGGCTATCATGATGAAAAGAAGGTGTACAGGCTCTGGAATCCAACCAATAGGAGGATAGAGATCAGCCGCGATATCACATTCGATGAATCTATTATATTAAAATCCCCAACAATCATCAACCCAGAAGATCAAGAATATATCATCGAAGCGATCATCGGAGAACACAAGATTGATGAAAAAAGGGAATATCTGGTTAAATGGCTAGGCTATGATGATAACAACAACACCTGGGAGCCAATTGAACAATTGATCAACACTGAAGCTCTACAAATTTGGCAAGATTATATGTCAGAAGCTAATTTAATTGAATCGACCGATGACCCAATGATCTACAAGGAGGCAATTTCTCTGCCTGATGCAAAGCTTTGGGAGGAAGCGATCAATCAAGAGCTTAAATCACTTAAGAATAATGACACGTGGAC
>RBNK01001214.1:0-16848 GCA_003990785.1 Endogone sp. FLAS-F59071 | reverse complement strand
CTCGCCATCCCCGAGGCTAAAACCAAAGCTCAAAAAAAAAAAATGAATGCAAAGGTCACTTTAGTGATCACAAGGATATATGCTCGTCTTTTCACAAGGATATGTGCTCGTCTTTTCACAAGGATATATGCTCGTCTTTTCACAAGAATGTGCGCGAGCCGATTCTCGCGCGTCGCAGACCACGAAAGACCCTTTCTCTCTTAATATCTATTAATATATTTCATAGTAAAGATATCAGATAAATGTATAGTTAATAATATTATAGCCTTAAGTTGGTCAGATACATTCAAACCTCTTCTCTGATCACTATAGGATTTGATAAATGGTACAGTTGCTGATTTTATAATAGTTTTTGTTTACTTTTTGTGATTATGAGATTAGAGATGTTGGTAAGAAAATCTGCATTATTTTATTAAAATACATTATAAAGAGCAAATCTTGCCATTGTCATTTTTGTAGGTAACTGTATCTCTAAGTCTGCCTTGTAAGGAAGCAAAATTGGAAATTTGAATATTAACTGATATTTTTAAAATAACCAATTTCAAGTATTATAGTCTTTGAAAACTCTCTGTAAATATAGTCACTGCTAATAATGCTATCAAATACTATATTGATAATCTTAGCATAATGCCTTTATCAAATCATAGAAACACTTCTAGTTTTTTTTTTATTTTATTTTAGAGTTTGGAAGAGAAGAAATAATCCTGAAGGTCTTTCAAGAGATCTAACTAAGAGTAAATCTATTCAAAAAAGAAAATACACCCTTAATCTTCTAAATTCCAATTGATCACTAGATATGTGAATAATCTTTTTACAAAGAATTTTCTATCTATTTGAAATTGATAAACTCAAGTAAAGGCAACCAAAAAGAATTCTTTAAATTGGATGCCAAATAGACTGATTTTTTCCTTAATCAATATTAGCATTAACTGTAGCTCAACTAGAATATAATTTTCTTTCTATACATATTAATTATTATGAAGATAAAGAGAGATTGGTGTTTGTGATTTTCAGAGTAGTACTGAATTGAAGATATTAGATTTAAATTTAGTTACTTCCTATACTTCAAGTACTATTTATACTTTAAGAAGATATAATTGATATAAAGTACAACATTGTTTTGGAGGAAGTTAGTATTCTTTTGTTTTCTTATAACAGAATATCTATCAAGTATATTCTTATTTGTAAAAAAGACTAAAGAGTACCAATTTCCTTCAAAACAACCTTACACCTTATACCAGTTATATCTCCTTATAACATAAATTATACAGGGAGCAACTAAATTAAAATCCAGTACCTCCAGTTTACCACCACTCTGAAAATCACCCAAAACAACAACAAATACTAACCCCTCCTTGTCTTCATAAGAATCAATATATAAAGGAAAAGAACTAATTTCTAATCAAGAAATAGTTAAAACAACCATTAATCAAGGAAATATTAACCTATTACCCAATCACCCATCCAGTCTAAAGAACCATTTTCAATCATTTTTACCTGAGCATACCAATTTCAAATAGAAGGAAAATCCATTGAAAAAAGATTATCTATATATCTAGCAATTTTTTTGAAGGAAGAAAGAAAAGTTAGAGTGTGATTTCTTTGGTGAATAAAATCACCCCTGGTCAGATCTCTTGAAAAACCTTTAAGATTATTCATCCTTCTCCAACCTCTAAAACAATAAGAAAGAAAACCAGAGCTACTTTGAGAATTTGAAGAAGGGAGAATGCCAAGATCATCAATATAATGTTTGATGACAGTGTTGGCAGCAGTGACCATATATAAAGGGAGTTTCTGAAAACCATAATATTTAAAATTAGTTTTTTCAAAAGAACCCATTGTTATAGCAATTTCGAATTTTTCGTCTGTTCTAGCTGAACTCAAAGACAACGATGAAGGCATCAGAAAAGAGTTAAAGTTGCTCACATCACCAGATAATATATTTATATATACTTACTTGTCTCCTTTCTATCATTCTCATTCTGGTCTTTTATTTGCTGCTCCCTTCGCTTTGAATTGTATTGTTTCTTGGCTTCTCGGTTTGCTGGATGTTTTGGCATTGTCTCTCACTTCCTCTGTTAAAGTCTCTTACAACTAATATAGAAATAATCTGTTGCTGTACGCTGAGGCGCCAAGCATTCAGGCTAACAAACAAAACCAATAAGGCAGTGAGACTCAACGAGTAGATAGTGTAGAGCAGGCTGGTTTGTATGGCCTGTCGTAGAACAGATGTGAATTTAGTCTTGGTGGCCTTTTCGACGATGTATAAAAAAAAAAAAAAAAGCTCGGTGACTATAAAAATGACCTACCTCTTTGAATTGCCAAACTGGCGTTTCAGGCAGGCGGTCACGTCAATGTCAAACGAGAATGACGGGCTGAATGTCGGACGAGGTATAAATCAGTCTTTCGGATGATGCAATTGCAAAAAAAAAAAAAAAAAAAAAAAAAAAGAAAAAAAAAAAAAAAGACTAGGTGGGTAAAAAAAAAAAAAAAAAAAAAACAAAAGAAATAAAAAAAATAAACTAGCCTCGATGACTAAAAAAAAAAAAAAAAAAAAAACTTACCTCTATGAATTGCCGATTTGGTTCGTCGTTGGCGTTAAATTCCAGGTGAATGTCGGGGCGAGCAATACTAAATGAGTCATTGAGTGAATGTTAGACGAAATGTCGGACTTAAATGTCGCGTGAATTCAGTCCTTAAAGCCTTGGGCGATGCAAATAATAATAATAATAACAGAATAATTAAACAAAATAAATAAAATAAAAACCTACCTCTATAAATTGCTGGGGAGAAGAGATAGCGCGTTGTTTTGGGCGCCACCGTCGGGTAGTCTATATTTTTTGGGGCGTCCCGAAACTGTTGGGTAACACACAGCCAATAGCAACTCCAGCTACGTCATGCGAATCTGTTATTATATATACAACAAACAAGACGCGTCTTTTTATTATCATCAACACCATGGCTGAATATATCACTCTCTTCTGCCTCGTACATGGAGACGACCCATCCAAGCGTGCTTTCCCGATCCAAATAGCCAAGGCTGCGACTTTCGGGGAGCTCAGAGAACATATCAAAGTCAAGAAAGCCAACCGTTTCAGCAGTATTGATGCCGATATGCTCACGTTCTAGAAGGTGGAAATCCCCAATGAAGAGCTCGGCGACCTGGACTTTGATTTCGAGTACAAGACCGACGATGCCACCATCGAGGCCGAGGAACTTTCCCCTCTGCACAAAATTGCCAAGGTGTTTACCAAGGATCCAGCTGAAGAGCACATCCACATCCTTGTCGAGCTGCCATCTGCTGACATGTGGCCCAGAACACGCCAAGCTTCAGACATGCACGCCTTCTCCGCACAGTGAGTGTACATTCACAGAAATTAGTCTCTTTTTCTCAAATTTGTGCACATATTAAATCACGCATTCTTTTATTTTTTACAAAAAAAGGCCGTCCAGTATTGCCTGCTATTTCGCCACTTGAACGCAAGCGAAGAGCAGGTAAACTCATTTATCCCTCTAGGGATAAAGCTCGGGAGATGGTTAATGAATACAAAAAGTGCCAAGATCTGCGCAGGCTTGTGTTAGTTTGTGCGATAGTCGACCATCTTGGTAGAGAATGTGTGTATTTGCTAGAAAACGGATATTTGTCAGTGGGTAGCAAGCGAAAACGCGTGAATGACAACGTTGGAGATGAGATACTGTATGAATGTGCACAGCGATATAAAAACAATAAACACAGACGGTAAAAAAAAAAAAAAAATATTATTTGTCATTCTTTCGTTGCTAGAATTCGAATCACCCCACACGCCATCGAGGAGTACATGGTACAATGTGTCGCCCAGCTCATTGTCATCGGTGCATTCACGTTCACCCTCGCCGACTCCTTTTGAAGTCTCAAAGATGCCATCCATGATGACCAAAACCATCGACTCTCTGGGTTGGGACACTCGCCCAAGAAGGCCTGCACGTCGCGGCTGCTCATTGCCACAGAGGGGCCTGTAGATGTGTCTGTCAATGTACTCGTACCATTTGAGAAAATAGTGTCGTTCAATCGCCTGATAGACAGCATCAAGCATGTAAAATGTCCATTCTATATTGGCCACTTCCAGTCGGGCAAGACATCGACGTTCAAGTACCTGGCCTGGATCAAGCCTGCGTGGATCTATATCGACTCCAACTGCCTTGGCGGAACGATTCGCAGTTTTCTGGACAGCATTAGCAAGGCGATGATGCTCAGTGGTTGCCAAGACATGAACAGTCTCTATTCCGCAATTGAAGCCAGATACACAGACAAGACTGTGCTGATGTTTGACGAATTCGACCACTTTCTGAAGCCAGCCAACCGGACACTGCTGCCGACGATCTACCGGCTCCTGAA
Source organism: Endogone sp. FLAS-F59071 (assembly GCA_003990785.1). Lineage (NCBI taxonomy): Eukaryota > Fungi > Mucoromycota > Endogonomycetes > Endogonales > Endogonaceae > Endogone > Endogone sp. FLAS-F59071. Next base: position 12,473 of record RBNK01001214.1, on the reverse strand, counting down.
GTTGATGTGCAACCGCTCGATACAGGGCATTCTCTCGGTGGTGTGTGCTGGCAGTTTTGCCCTGGTTGACATGATAAAGGAAACTAAGGTGAGCCAAGACGAGCGGGACCTATACTGGAATTTGATGGTGCAAGTGATCGTGGCGTCGGACATCACGGCCAAACAGCACAAGGTATTCTTTACGCGGATCCAGAAGGTGAACAATTTGCAGTTTGAGCCTGATGTTGTGAGCGATGTTTTCAGCCGCATGCAGGGGTATGCTGGGCTGGAGGGGCTGCTTACACTGCTGTGCGTCGAGTTTGCTATCAACACGCCAATTCTGACGATGAAAGAGTGGACGACGCGGTTCCAGGAGTTTATCCAGCAGCACTCGTCCAAGTGAGTATCCATTCTGCAGCACATCCTGCGGGACCTGGAGTCGACGGAGCAGGAAGTGGTTCAGTGTCTTGAGCAATTTCTGGAGTGTGGTGAAATGCCACGACCCGCCATCAACGATGACAAGGCAGAGTGGATGATTGGGCATCTGCGTGCACTTGGCATCGTCCAGGAGCGCGGGTCAAAATACGAATTCACCTCAAACATTGTTTTTGATATGCTCTCTAACAAATACTACCCTACGCCCCATCACGGCATGCAGTGCGTGGCCAGCATCCCTGACGCGGCCAGCTTTCTGTAGCTGGTGGTTGACAATCTAGCCCATATCCGACACCAAACTGTCTTTCATCGACTAGCTGCCAATGCTGGCTCGTTCAGTAAATATATTATACAGGGTGAAATCTTCGCACTGCTGCGTGCGATGGTTGCATATCCTGCATACAATGTCTTTCGTGAGACGTAAACGCTACCAGACTCCAAAAAGAAGTGCGATGTGTGGGTGTGTAATGGCCAGGAGTACGGCATCGAGTGCAAGGTCAGGAGTGCGTCGAGTGCAGCCATCAAAAGCGCGGCAAACCAGGGCAATCGGGTATACCAAGGGACATGATGGGTGTTCGATGTTCTTATTGTACTTTGTTCCATCAGACACCCAATCATCTGCAGAGCAGTGCTGCAATTCTATTATTATTCATCCAACATGTAGAATTTTTATTCATCCGGTAATCATCGAGAATTTGGCACCAAACGATGAACAATCTCATATATACTCTTCGTTTCACTACGTTACTATTATGACCGCAATTGCACAAAGAACTGTTGTCAGATGCAGACAAAAGCCAATGCTACTACATTACTAGCGTATTTACCCAAAAGCTTATTTACACAAATATATTTACAGAGCAATGCAACAAGCAAAAAAAAAAAAAAAAAAAAAAAAAAAAAAAAAAAAAAAAAAAAAAGTGTCTCGCAAAGAACAAGAAACATACAAACAGTAACTCACAAAGTCACTACAGAGGGCACACCGCCACTACAAGCCAGTACTGGCTAAAGTACCTTCATTAGGACTATTTCTCCTTATTATAACAGATTTAGTGGCTTAGATTTAATCGCGGTATATCAGAGGTTGAGACAATCCATATTATGCAAGTATTAAAGAGCACTATCAGCTTTTAATAGGTGAGTTTGAATTGAATATCTCACCATCTTAATATTTAGAATGAGAATTTGAATACTAGTATTTCAGCATCTCAGTACTCCAGTAAATATCGGCTCAGTATCATGCGAATTTCAGCATGCAAGTTTGGATCAGTATCAAGCATGCGAATTTCAGTATGCGAGTTGGATATCAGTATTTTGGCATCTCGGCATCTTGGCATCTCGGCATCTCATCAAATTTCAGTATGCGGGTTTTAGATATTAGCAACTTTGCATTTCAGCACGTGAGGAGATATTGAGATATTGAGGCGTTTATATTAAATTAGGAGTACTATTTACTAGCTTCTAAATTATTAATTATATTACTGGTTACTATTTCTAATCTGTGTTACTATTACTATCTATGCTACTAATATTTCGAAGTCTGAGGAAAGTTAAATTGACGACATATCTATACTTTGTTAATATCAATAAAATTGGAGGTTTTTTTGTTTTCCTTCTTTTTTTTTTTTTTTTTTTTTTTTTTTTTTTTTTTAAAAAAAAAAAAAAAAAAAGTAGTTATAAACTATCATTAATTATATATAAGTTTTTGCTGTCAATTATGATACAATAAAGCAATATTTAAATATTATTATAGGTATTGTTTTATTTAATATTGAAATAGAAAACTGACTGTAATAATAATATTAAATTGTATTATATTAGATTTCCTTCTTTAAAATAAGGTTTATTCATAATTTAATTTTACTTACTAGCGTTCTTTAAATTCTATAATATAATTACAATTCGAGTAAATAACCGGTTTTCCTTTTTCCTTTTTTCTTTTTCTTTTTTTTTTTTTTTTTTTTTTTTTTTTTTTTTTTTTTTTTTTCGGTTTGTCATCTAACTTGAATTGACACTGCAGATCGCACGGCGTCGCGTAACCTTTGGTGGACATGGAGTAACATACACAGTCGACGACCCGACTTGATCTGGCCTTTCCCAACCTGTCGGCGCTGTCACCCTATTTCTGCCTTGGCGGTCCAGGCCACAGTCGATACCACAACTGTCAAAGAGGTCATACCAGGGGGTTATACCGAGGACAAGCGCCAGTGACTGAACATTGAATCGGTGGTTGCGGCTAAATCTTACCTTTTAACGAACAAACAGCTATCTGGTCAATTACAAGGCATTCAACTTCAAATCATCTGCTACTTGTCATTGACATTTGCATCGATCTCTCGTTTCGTAAGAGCTTAAGAAAGAGTTCCTTAACTCGACCTTCGTCGGCGCACGATGGCCGACCGTTACCCATGTGTTCAAATGCCTGTAGATGTCGTCCTTCCAGCTCGGATGCTTAGCGAGCTGGTGCATGTCACCGCACCTGGATTTTATATTGAGTTATATTTGTATTTAGGATCACATTGTTACAAGATTCGCCACCAAATAAGTTCCTGTTTGTAAGTCGAGGTAAGTATTTCCGCTCAAGAATGCCGGCCAGACACTCACGCACCCCATGACTTGGATCCATTGACCAACAAGCGACACCAACCTGCTGATCGCAACCAAGTTACCCTAAAAAGTGTGATCTCGTGTTTCTCGTGTTTTTTTTTTTTTTTTTTTTTTTTTTTTTTTTTTTTTTTTTCTCTTGTTTATCATCGATAAAGGATCCCGATCCACAAATTCTCATTGCGTTCGAGATCGCCACCGACGTAAACAGGTGCGCGACGGAGGAGATTAGCGTCTATTATCTATATTGACTTCTATAGCCATTCCGAGGATCCGAAAAGGAAACGTCGCGGTTCTGACGCTTTCGCGTACGGAAACGTCGCGGTTCTGACGCTTTCGCGTACGGAAATATAGCTGGGCTGAATTTGAATTTGGGTTTTTGATTCAAGTACACGATCGCATCATAAGCAATCAGATCATAAAGCAGAAGTGGCGAAGGCGGTTAAAGCAGATGAACAATTCACACTCTGTCGCGTATTTTGTTGGTATCGCAGTTCTCCGATATTCAATTACGTCTACAGCTCGCGCTCAGTTTGACTCAAGATTCGGGTATTTTTCACAGGATTTAGTTAGATGATCCTGATTAATGATAAACATCAGATTTAGCTTCTAGATTTGGTATATACGAAAATAAACATAAGTCACGGAGGTTATAGAAGTGCGTGCATGTTGTATTGACGGATTCGACGGAAATCTCCGGATGTTTGTCGTCATGGCTTTGGCTGCTGCCAAACGGACCGAGAAACAGAGTCCATTATTGGTCTAAACATTGTGGCAAAGCAAAGAATTTCCAGTGGAAGAACACCGTTTGACTGTTTTGGAATAAAAAAAAAAAAAGGAAAAAAGGAAAAAAAAAAAAAAGGAAAAAAAGAAAAAAAAAAAAAAAGGAAAAAGGAAAAAGGGAAAAAAACTTAACCGGTGGGCTGGTTCAAAACGAAAGCACTAACATCCCACGGGCAATAATCTGGATGAAGAAAAGAATACAATGAAGTTGATATATTTTGCATTCTGACCAAGGGAGGTGGTGTCGCATATTTGATTTAGATACAATACAAAGGGGATGTATTACAATTAGTTTGGTGGAGTGTTGAAATGGAGATCAGCTACATGATTTGACACGTTTCCGAGCGTATTTGTGAGTTAATAAATCAACCTAACTTGGGCGGTTCTTATTAGTAACTTTGTCCATTAAAGGATAACATTTTATAAGGATTTTTATTTTGGGCGCTATGAATCAAAAATTTGGGAATCCCAAATATAGCACTGAGACATAGATATTAATACAATGAACGAGCAATCGCTTTTAGCGTATACTAGCTCTTGCTATAATATTTAAGCGCCGAAGCATGGCATGGAGATTCACTTTGACTCTACTGATGTAATTCGGGCCAAACCTTTTTTTCTTTATTGTGACACAAATCTTACAACTTTACAACTTTGCAGCTCGGTCAATTTAATTTTAATTAATTATAATAAAGGTTCAAAGACGTCAATCGCCTTGACCATCACGATACCGGAGCTTGAAAGTGTGGAAATCCCAGGAACAGGTGAAAGCTGCGTGTCCCTTTTCGGCATGGTGTTACCCTTCCAAAGGTTCAGTCGGTAAAATTCGGCCGCCGGATCCCGTGGGGAATTGCGTAAAAAAACAAAAAAACAAAAAAACAAGGCGAATAATGTCGTTTAGTTTCGTTTGTTGACATCGCAACGAGTAGGTCAATTCAGGCGCTAGGATGAGAAGATCCCTTTGCTTTGAATACTAAAAAAGCGCGGTCATGATATTAGGATCATCTATTTTAACGTCGCAACCATATGACGATTACGCGGCTAAAGTGCGACAGATCGGAAAATCCTGTAGGTTACATCCGTTCTGTAAATGGAAATACTGTAGGGTTACACCCGTTCTGTAAATGGATAGACCAATTTGACTATACCCGGGTTTAGTCGATCCTCGTTCTCCGACCCCAAGAATTGCATATTCAAAAACAACGCAATTGTGAAATATTTATTGTCAAAGCAAATCTCAATAGATGATCTACGAGAGCGCCAAGAGGAAATACATCAATCATGTGTCTTCCACCTTGGTGGAACCCTCCATTCTTTGTTTGGTGATCACCAAGCTACCAAATTTTTTTACGATGAACTACTAGGGTCCTATTAATAAGTGCTCCTTTCTTTGGATGATACTTGTTATTTTGAGAGATCCGGGGTACTATTTATCTCTCTTTTTGTTGGAGAGATCATTTCCGAGTTGGACTTACCCCTTAGAGAGGAACGTGCTAAAGTCGAGCGAGTAAGGAAACTGCACTGTTGAGGTTGGCCTTGCACAACGCCCATATTTACGACCTGTTACATTTACTGTCCGAGTTTGGGAGTCGATGACTTGGGCAGCTTGACTCGGAGCTGTGGCTTATGGTTCTATGCAAGTTTTTCTGTAACTATCTCTGTCCTTACCCCCTGAACCTCGGATTTTTTTAATTTTTTAATTTTGACATTATAGTAGTATAAGTAACCAGGAAAATCTCTCATAGAATCTATCCATTCCCCTTCCTGACGTAAACCTTCGTCATGAGGCTCATATTCCTTTCCGTCGCGCTTCTCGCAGCAGGCTTGCCATCTGTCTTGAGCGATGACAATTCGGCCCCTGTCAATGCTACCGGTCCATACAGCGGCCCCTATCAAGTCAATGCCACCATCGATCCGCACATCGTCCCTGATGGCCCGCTTTACACAGGATCATACACTCCCCCCACGACTCCCAAATATAACTATGCCGAGGTTGTCCACAAGAGCTACCTATTCTATCACTCGCAAAAATCCGGCAAGTTGCCTTACCAGCGTTTGGCGTGGCGTGGAGACTCCTGCTTCATTTGCAAGGGTACATATGGCGAGGATCTCAGCGGTGCATACTACGAGGCCGCCAACACCATGAAGTGGGGTTTGCCTCTAGCCTACACCATAACCGCCCACGCCTTCAACCTGTATGCATTCCCCGATGCCTTCAAAGCCATTAATGAGTGGAATGAGGGTTTGGAAATGATAAAGTGGGGTACGGACTACTTTATCAACGCACATCCTCAACCCAATCTCTTCGTGGGACAGCTTGGCGTGTCAGCTGTAGGCACCACCGATGTTGATTTCGGCTACTTTGGTCCTCCGGAGGAGTACGAGATGTGGGTTCCCCTGGGCATCATGCACACACCATTCTACATCTCGCCCGAAGACCCCTCCTCCGAGATTGCTGGTGAAACCGCTGCTGCCATGGCCGCCACCGCTGTTCTTTACCAAGATAGCAATCCTGCCTACGCTGCTCTCCTGTTAAACCACTCTCGCACACTGTATAATTTCGGCACAACCTACCAAGGCTCGTATATTCACTCGAATCAATCCGGATTCAAACTTGCGACTGAATGGTACGCATCCTCTGAATGGGAAGACGAACTAGCCTGGGCCGCCGCCTGGCTTTACATCGCCACCAACGAATCACAATACCTCAACGAATCAATCACATGGTACAACAACCAGACAGCCCAAAACTCCTGGATGGAATACAGCTGGGACGACAAGGGTGGTGCATTGCACGTTCTGCTCTACCACATCACCAAGGCCCCGATCTATGCCGCGAACGCCAAAACGTTCTTTGATTCATGGCTGCCCGCCTACAACGGATCCGTCCAAGCTATCAAACAAACTCCGCGTGGGCTCGGCTACTACGAGAATTGGGGCTCGTTGTCCTATGCTACCAACACCGCCATGCTCATGCTGAAACACGCCAAGGATCTTGGCTCTTCCAACCCTTACGCGCAACGCCTCACCGATTTTGCAATCCAGCAAGTCAACTATGTCCTTGGCGATTGCGGGCGATCGTGGGTGGTCGGATTTGGAGAGAATTCTCCCCTTCGTCCTTATCACAAATCGTCCTACAACTCGTACATTGACTATCCGATGAGGGGACAGAATCAGTCTGTCGTTGGTGACGATTTCTTGAACAGTTTTAGGTTGAATCCGTTCATCTTGTATGGTGCCCTGGAGGGTGGCCCGGCGCTGGATGATTCCTACTTTGATGATAGGACCAATTATGTGTATACCGAAGTAACTCAGGTATAATCATCTTCTAGTTTCAATAGCTATCCTGACTTGGTTTACCATTTACATCAAGCTTACTTTGATTTTTTATTTTATTTTTTTACTTTCTGCTTATCGGATTACATGTATATAGGACTACAATGCCGCCTTCACTGGTGCTCTCGCAGGTATCATTGATTTCTATGGCCCTCAAAACTTCAAACCCTTCACCGACTGCGGCCTCGATCTCGGCTGGAGCCACCCGAACGCCTCCAAACCTTATGCGTGGCCCGCGAACGACTGCTATCATACTTGCAACACGAACTGCACGAATAGCAATACTGTCACAACGTCAACAAAGACCGCTTCGCCAACTGGAGTCGCGGGTGCGGGACTTAGTTCAACGCCTCATGTTTCCGCTGCCAGTAGCCTCACTCAAGGCTTTGCTATTCTGTTGTCGATTATTGCTGTCGGTATCTCTTTGTTGCTTTAGATTTCATATTTATCTCTCTACGTTAGAAATTTTGAAATTTCGCAATGATAATGTAATGTATAGAAGTGTCAAAACGCCACTACTCGATATATTAGATCGATACTACTTTAATCTTTGGTAAATAAAGAGATTTGTATTATTTGCTCTCTGCACCACAACCGCGACAACGCCTCAAGTATAGCATTGTTGTCGCAAAACGCGACTTTGTTATTTCTTATCCCATTTAATAGGTGGTATGTGTAGACTTTGATAAGCGTTTCCACTGCAACCTGCCGATTCCAATTAGGAAATGATATCTTAAAGGCTTGATAGTTTTTCCCAATAATTATAAACTACGCTGTGTTAGCCTTCTTGCACAATTATGGTGCCCGCATAAGCCGAGCTGAGCCAAGCCGAGCCGAGCCAAGATATACGTCTTAATAATCATCAGCTTCGAAACGATGGGTCGGAAATTGGCAATATTGGTCACGTGGCATCCTGCTCGAGGTGGCTTGGCTGTCGTACGGTCGTACGGAGCACTAGAAGCACTAGAAGTCTCGAAGGTCAAACGAGCTGGCTCAAAAGTCAACCCGGCACTAGTTTGTATGACATGAATTTGTTTTTTAATAGATAATGTGCACTCTTGCAATATTGATTGCCTGATTGGCTCTGCTGGACTTAAAAGTTTCTCACACGAATTTAATAGAATTATATTTTTGTAGGAATTAACTATTTGTCTACCGGGTCTTTTTCGGTTATTTGTCGGCCGGGTCTATGACTTAGCTTGCTATTTGTCGACCGTTATAAAATATGGCTTTATTTGCCGGTCAGTCTAAAATGGCTTCGTTCGTTATTTTTCGACTGACATCTCTCTCGATCCATTGCGTTAAACCTCAAAGACTGTTGATAAATTCTCTTGTCTCGAAAATTTTAGGTAGAAAAAGTACGGCGTTTTTTGTGACATAGCCAAGATTGGAGCTGCATACACCCCATGGACTTCGGACTTTGTTTTCTGCTTGGATTAACTTGTTGCGAGCCTCGTTGATTGTAACTGTAGGAGGCATCTTGTCAAGCGCAAGTATGTCGGCAGAGTCAATGATAAGGGTTTTTTTCGGTTGTCAAGGAAGGTGTTTCGAGGAAGATATTAATGGGAAATGCATCTGCATCAATTATTTTCTGGTTGTGATTTGCTGCCATTCAACTCCATAGATGTTAGGTGTTAAGTTTGTCTCTCTCAACATTGATAGCATGGGTAGTGGATTTGCCTTGAATCGACATGTTGAACTTTAGAATACGTTTGAATAAAGAACGATGAACTTTGGTTTTTAATTAATTAATTAATTAATTAATTGAGAATTCATAAACGTGTTCTAGAATCCTACAATTAAATGAGAAGCCATTTTAGACTGGCCGGCAAATAACGAGCGAAGCCATATTTAGACCGGTCAACAAATAAGTATTAGAGTATTAGAGCAAAAATAACCCGGTCGACGGTCGACGAATAAACGGTCGACAAATACAGAAATGAATGCGCTGATTTTCGTTTATTGCTAATTTTTTTGTGACTCTACAAGCAGTGGCAATATTAGCATCGTTAGCGTCGGAAAGGATGTTCTGTTAAGGATATATGAAGTGAAATTTTCTAAAAAGTACCTTATTTCAATGAGCGATAAGGGAAGTTTTGAAAAATTTCACCTCATATAATATACCCATCAATGGTAGCTCAGCAGCTCGGCGAATTTGTCGTGTGTAGCAAGCTAAGCCTCATGGACCCAGCCAAAAATGGCCCGGTCGACAAATAGTTAATTCCTTTTTTGTATACTTTGTTTATTTTTGCATGCTTCATTATAATTAATTAGCTGTTCTACTTTTATGCAATTACTGAGATTGCTCGTTTCTGTAACATTGACACATTGATAGCGACGACGATATTTCCAATGAACCCCGATAGCTCAGGATCATGTGCGAAAAGAATAAATAAACAACTAACGACTTCCGCCTTCACTAACCTGCGGAATCTGTAGAAAACTTCCATAGCGATAAACAAGGAGCTCTCGGCACAGCCACTTCTTGAGTACGAACCATCGCTTTCATCGGAGGTGTGTATCCTTACCGTTCATTCACTATGCGATGCTCTCTACCAGACTCGACAATGTATTAATTTCCCATCTTAAACATTAGCCATTTTTGCAAAACCGTCTACAACATGGCCAACATAGCAAACAAAAGTGGTGCCAGTTGCTTACCACAAGCTCCACTACCTGCGTACAAACCTATTTCGCCAATGTCAAGGAACGATGAGACCAACGACAGCTGGCAGGCAGCCCACGACGGTTGGGAAGAGATAGCAATAACGGAGACTCTAAGTCGCAGGGCCAGGAATAATCTTCCGCGAAAGCGTTTTTGTCGCATTTGCCATCAAACTGAGGAGAAAACTAAGGAGAGTGGTGACGACCGAGAAAAGAGACACACCACCGACCTAGAGGCGGCGCCGATACACAAGGCAAAGGGACCTAGGACCAAAAGTCTAAATTTCAAGGAAAATCCCTTAATCCATCCTTGCATGTGTGTGGGATCGCTCGCGTACATACATGTGGATTGTCTCAATAAATGGCGTACAGATTCGCTGCACCACAATACCTACTATCATTGCGGCAACTGCAAATACAAGTACAACCTATCGCGTCCCCGGTGGGCAGCAATAGTCGGCAACGTGGTCTTCCTCAAGATGATTGCTGTTTTTCTCTTCCTCCTTCTCCTTGTCGGCGTGTCGTACTTGGCCAAGGTTGTCGATGTATACGGACTTCATCATACGCCGGACCCCGACATTCAAAATTGGTACTATTTCCATGGTGAGACGGTTCTCTGGCTTGACCGGTTCTACTTGCTGATGGGTTTAATAATCATCTTGGTCCTCGGGCTCGTCTATCTCTTAGTTATTTGTGTGATTGAGGGTCCGAGAGGGATTGATAACATGGTTTGCTGTGGCAACTCAGGTAGTGGCATAACAAATGCCGGTGTTGATGGTGACGCTGGGATTATCGTACTTGCCTGCGTTCTGGTATTCTGTTGGCTTATGATTTTGGTTATTATTTACATGGCAATTGAAAAAGCAATGGGAAAGATGTTATCAAATGTCAAGGAGAGAATCCTGGAGGTTCCTTGTAAATAGTACAAATAGAATTTCATACAGTTACCTATATATTTCATAAAAAAAAAAAAAAAAAAAAAGCTGCATTACACAGATCGTAAATTGTGTTCCAAACAATTTGGAGTATCAACACTGTGATAGTTAGATTCCGTTTGCTCTATTAATGAGTGTCGGAATAGCACCAAGAACCATAATGACAAATAAAACAATCATCTCGAATCGAAAAAAAACCCCATCCCTTTCCACGAAAGACTCTAGTTATGCCTATTTCAACCTCAGTAGGGTGTTAATCAATGAGTTTTGATTTGGTTCAAGGAAAAAGTGTAAGAGCTCGCGGTTTTAAGGCCATTGAAACGGTGATATTCTAATCATTTTAAAATTAAAATATAGAGTATAGAGTATGTATTATGATATCAAATACAAATGCAAGAATGTAAGTTCTCCACCAGCTCGCTTCGACGAGCAATAAAAAAAATAGATGTTGGATGAGATGACGAGGATGAGGGTGCTGATCTATGTTGTTTCGGAGCCGTTCTGAGGCTTTTCACATACATGATCGATAAAAAGAGGGGTGAACTGCAAAGCGTATGCAAATCCCAACAATAACTTTTTATTGAAGTGAAATATCAAGCTATTTATACAGAATGATAACATAGAACAGTAGAATGAATAGCCAGGCACAAGAGTAAATACTATTATAGAAATAAAAGAAAAGAAAAGGAGGCAGAGGATTCAAGCTTGAATACCCAAAAATACAGGGGTTAGGATAGAAAATAGCTCTACAGAGCTGTACATGTTGTAATTATGAGCTTATTATATCTCTTCTATCAATGATCGATGCATCAACGATTGATCATACATCACTCAATTGTGGCTGAGATGATCTTTGTTTGTATCGACCAATCATAATTTAGCATTAATAAATACACGCATATTGGCTTCATTAGCCAGTGCGCTCTTTACTCCAAACACACACATTCGAAGATCAAACTTCAACAGGTTATGAGCCCCGAGCCGCTCGAATTGCAGCTTGACAACCTGAGATCTACGCAATCATCTACGCAATTACAACTGCAATTACTGTAAGTGTTTATTTAAAATCGTAAACAACATGTCAAACAAAGCGATAAACAACGTGACAAATGACACCGCGATAAAGCAACGCGATAAACAACACGTAACGATGTAGCATTCAATGACGCGACACGATGAAATGGACAACCTATACGCATCATCATCATCAGCAACAAGATCGACAAGATTGTGATCTAAATCAAAAACAGACAACAGATATCAACCCCCTGACGATGACGACAAAGGATTGGATAGAAACCATCAGAGCAATATTGCATTTAGCCTTGATCGACAGGAACAGATGGCTACAACGATCAGAAATCAGGAAGATAAATTAGACACGCTTGCAACCCTAATAAGCGAATTGATAGCAAAAATTGACAAAACGATCACATCACCTAGCGCGCCAACTAATCAGAACGCAGCTACAGAAGGCAACACGCTACGACCATCACCATCACCAACAACATCAACAAAGCTTAACGATCTGGTGAAGGAGTACCTGAGATCGATCAACAAATTCGATAGATCGGGTGGCACACCCAGATTGTTCGATTACTTTGATGCCATAGAGCAATTTATCACCAGCGCCAATCTATCAGTACAAAAGGAGGAAGTCAACGCAGCGATCAGCAAAATTACAGGCAACGCTAGAATGTGGTTACGGAGGCACGTGAACACATCGAGAGAATTTGA
>RBNK01001213.1:0-16848 GCA_003990785.1 Endogone sp. FLAS-F59071 | reverse complement strand
GGGGGGGGGACATAGCATCACCAAACCGAAACGGTATACGTTACGTTCATCGCACCTAGATACGCTAATGTATGCTCGGGGTACAACAAGTATGAGATTTGGGTTTCGTGATGTCATATAAAAAAGTTCTCATACAGAGAGTTGACGTATCAAGCACATATCGTAGTCAAATTAAACTGGCATTGAAGTACAACTCAGACAACAAATAGCCCAACCGTAGGCTATTGAACTGTAGGGAACAGAATTATTACAGTTGTGGGGTACGGAAAGGAAAATTAAAGAGAAGAGAAAAAGAGAGAGAGAGAGAGAAAAGGTAGGCCCAAGGGCAAGTAATAATAGTTAATTGGTGTTTTATCTAATGGCTTGGTGTCCGAAAGAACGATGAACCCGGCAGACACCCCACAGTCGCCAAATTCATTATTAAAACCTTGGCACTTCGCGTCCCAGTTATCAATTCTCGCTATCCAGTCCTCATGTCGACTTCTTTTTCAACTTGCCGTTGGGCAAGGCTTTGTCGTTGCCGTTGAGTTGTTTGACGGGTTCGGCGAGTTCTCTGTGAATGGGTGAGAAGGAAAAGGAGATGTAAGTAAACAATCGTGTGTTATAAAAGAGATGTGAAACAACATATAACGAATCCTCTACATGTAGCCGAGACATGAACGCAACGCTTCGTCCGCAAAAAAAAAAAAAAAAAAAAGGGGGGGGGAAAGGAAAGTAAACTCACTCCTCGTCATCACTCCTTGAATCCGAAGCGTTCACTCCCATTAGTACGCGCGCGAGGACTCGGTACATAAAGTAAGTCCAGAACAGGATGAGAGAGAACAAGCAGAGTTCGAGGGCAAGGATGATGTACTTTGCAAAGTAGGGGAAGTAGCGGCCGGCCATAAAGTCAAGCCCGAAATCGACGTAGAGATCGGGCTCAATCCACGTTGACCAGATGATACACCCATACAGAAAAACGCGAGTATATGTCCACGTTATGATCAGCAAGATAAACAGGGCGTCGCAGAGGGTGCGGTAGTTGAGGTAGTTGAAGGACTTGGCTAACTGGGGCAGGTGGGAAGAGATCATTGGGGAAGGTGATTAAGAATAGAGTAGCGATACAGAATCAGCGTAATGTCCATGTCAAGCGTGTTGAGACCTCGACCTAGTCCGGATGAAACAAAAAAAAAGTCCATCAAACTGTTCTATCCCTTTGCATTTTCATGCAATGCCAGGGTCTTTTGACCGAAACCGTATATAGGGACCGGCTATTTTCTAATCTCCAAAACATTAGTTCAAAACCACTCACCGCCAGTAAGATGTCCGCCACGTCCATGCAAACAAATACAGCATTTCCAATGCGTGTGTAGTTGCAGATATAACTCGCGGAAATTAGCAAGAGGGTGTTGATGTGATGCACGACGAGCTCGCGGTAGTCCTTGCGTGGTTCCTCGATTTGGAGCACGAAAATTTGTTGCAGCCAGTACGCGAACTGAATTAGGTAGTAATACTTGAAGAGTGGCGCGAGGTAGATGTGCGGGTAGCCCTTCCAGAACTCTGATGAGTTATACCAATAGGGTGAATTGTAGCACAGGTACTGCAATTAGGAAAAAAAAAAAAAAAAAAAAAAAAAAAAAAAAAAAAAAAAAAAAAAAAAAGTGGGTAGGAAGAGGAGAAATCATAGTTAGGATGGCGGACTTATTTTGAAGCCATGATAGGCTGTTGAAGATCAACATTGTTGCGGCATCAAATACCGGCAATTCGAGGGCAACATCATCCAACTCTATCAAATCCCGCCCAGCAAACGTGTCAGATGACCCGCCAAACGCGTATTTCCAAACCTCGTCTTTCCTCGCATAACCTCGCATAACCCACAAGTAACACTCACCATGCCGACACCCCAGCTAAGGCTATAGTAAATAACAGTCCAGGTCTGCTCGGCGAACCTTGTGAGCTTCCTTTGGCTCTTGATCTGGCCCCATTTGCCCAAGGGCGTCAGGACGTACTGCATAAAAGCAGCACGCAGCATGGTAAAGAGATTGATCCAGAAGAAGAGAAACATGACGTCGGCGAGACCCTTGCCATAGAGTCCGGTCGCGGGCTGCCGGTACGAAATAAAGAGAAACCGCCAGAAGAACGGGACCTGGAGAACCGCGCCAGCGACGATGACGGCAACGACTTTGAAAGGAAGGTCTAGAGCGCCCCCAAAAAGGCGGAGAAAGAATATCGAGAAAGAAGACGCCTAAGTATCTCGGGACGGTTTCGGAGCGCGATATTGACAGTTGGAAAGATGATATTTGAAGACCCAAGCTTGATGTGTTGGATTTTTACCAATTTGATGTTCAGCAAGGTAAATCATCGCCTGTCGTAGCTTTGTGCCACGTTTCGCTGATAGCCGTTTCGCGGGAGATCTCGCTATGACGGAAGGCATCGTTTGCAGTGCCGACTTTGGTTTTGACGCTGGCTTTGACATTACAACAAGAGCCGAAGAAGGCTTTGTTCAAAGAACTGTGATACATGTGTAACACAAATGTTTCTGTTAGAATAAAGGTCACCTGACTTCTCTTCCGGCCCTTCCGATGAAAGTATATCAGATTGTTACTGTATATTTGCATTATTAATATATTTATTTTCTCGCTACTCTATTACGAATTCGGTCAGATTAAAAAAAAAACCCCCAATCCCTATCCTCAATTCCGCCGGAACTCGAGAGACCACCATACCATAGCCATCCCACCATCTCCGCCATTGTGCGGAGAAATGCATCACATACGTAAAACGAGTAAACCACAAAGGAAAAACCAAAGGAGCGCAACATGTATCCTAGCCAAATCATTGTGATTCCAAGTTTAAGCACGCACCAAGGTCACAAACCTCGTGAGACCAGTAATGGTTCACTGTCCCTTCCCTCCTTTTGTAAAAATGTTAGCTCTGTATTTGTGATTCAAGCAATCTACGAATCTATCTCACAACTGAGTGATATCTATATAACAACGAAGACTTAATTCTAATCACTACCAAACTACCTAGCTACATGTACTTACAAAATCTTTTGTCCATACCTAGTATGTAGTTTAGTAGCACCCTGTTGCGCTGAGAACTGATTTGGCGTAGAGCTCATGCCGCTTAAATGCCGCTTAAATCCTCGCTCAGATTCTCTATACTTCTCAGATCTCCCATGCCGCTTAGATCCCTGATGCTGCTCAGATCCACACCGCTCAGATCCCCCATGCCACAGAGACCCTTTGCAACCCTGGTTAATCCACTAGCACAGTTGCAGCGAATCCGTGTTGGTCCAGCACCCCCTCGCGCGTTACTTTCTGGTTCAACCAATACAGAATCTGGCTCAAACGCTTTGGCTTCCGGTTCAACTAAATACAGAATCTGGTCAATTCATGGTGAGTGAACCTTCCGGTAATGTTTACTATAGGACTCACGATAACAAGCTTGTATATTTACACCAGGCACGAGAGTGACGAGGGGTTTGCGTAATCATCATGTTGGTCTATTCTCATTATATACATTTTATCTTTAGATGTTCGCTAAGAAGCATTCAAGGATATTAAAAAAAAAAAAAAAAAAAAAAAAAAAAAAAAAAAAAAAAAAAAAAAAAAAAAAAAAAAAAAAATAAATAGATGTTCGCTAAGAAGCATTAAAGGAGATTAAAAAAAAAAAAAAAAAAAAAAAAAAAAAAAAAAAAAAAAAAAAAAAAAAAAAAAAAAAAAAAAAAAAAAAAAAAAAAAAACTTAGAGGAGGCCAAGATGGCGAGAAGTAGTGGCTATAACTTTGACGTTGGCAGGTTCCGTGAGCTTGTCCCGAACGATGAGATTGGCAATGAGCTGCAGAAGTGCCACGGGATCATCCTTTTATAAACAAGTCTTTTTATCCTAGTAGGTGACCCTCCCGGCCCGCCACCATTGGATCCAAACCAACCAAGCGTTGATCCTCGGTCCCATCATCGCTCGGCACATGCGAGAAGCCATGTCAATAGCTTGTCTAGATCCTTACATCAGGAAAATATTTTTAGTTTGCAAATGGTATTAATGAATACTCCATAAACTACTCTAGACTACCCACAAACTACCTAAAACTGCACCAGAACAGTAGAGCAAAGGATGAACTATACCAGAACAGCAGAACAAAAGGATGAACTATCTCAGAACAGACTACAAGCACAAATGCTAGTCAAGGACTACAAACTGAAAATATTTCCTGATGACTACATCAGGAAACTATTTTCAGTTTGTAGTCTATGACTAGCATCCATACTTGTAGGCTGTTCACAGGCTGTTCACAGGCTGTTCTAGCCAGTTCATGGTTCACAATATTGTTCTAGAGGTGTTTGAGGTTTGCAATATTGTTTTAGTGGAGTTCTAGAGTAGTTCACGGCTGTTTGCCAATAATAGTTCATAGTTTATAACTAGCATCTATGTCCATGGCTATTTTGTTCATAGCTCTTAGTAAAATAGTTTGCAGCTCTTAGTAAAATAGTTTGTGAATTAATTAACCATTTTTCTGATATAGTAGTAATATTAATATTATTAATATAGCTAGTAATGAATATAAGAAAATTATTATATATACTTCAATACTTTAATGATATCAATAGAAATAATTATAGGTAGAATTATTCTATTTAACTTTTAGGTTAATCTTATAAGAGAATTCTATAATTCACTTAATTTTTAATCTAAATAATTTTTAACTATTCATATGATTTTTAACTATTTAAATATTTTCTTTAGCAATTTACTAACCTAGAGGTAAAGGAAAGATTATACCTAATATTTCTATCTAACTATTTCTAGTATTTGTTCAACCTTCTATCTAACCTTACTTTAAACTATCTCCTAAAATAGTATATAAATTTAATTTTATATCTAATAGTTATATATAACTTTGCCATATATTAATTTACTATTCTAAATAGCTAAATATAAGCTATAGCTTATATAGTTATATATTATATTTTAAAGTAAAGATTCATAATAAAAATAATATAAGAAATATAGTAAAGCAATACTATAAGTTAATGATAATATATTCTAAATTATATTTTTTTTTCTTATTTATAAAAATATTCTAAATATATATTATGACAAATATACTAATAACTGATCATTCATTCATTTGTTTGTTGAGAATGCTCAGAGTATCAGATGCAATATCTTCCTTTGCGTATCCTTACTACAGCTATGTACTGTACTCTTCAGGCTTTACTATGACTGATATTGAGATATTCCAAGACTCTGTGCAAACTGATTTTATTTGGATAGAAATAAAGGAGGTATTTATACAAATTGAAAGACTAAAAAAAATGGCTTCACTACAAAAATACTATCTGATTATTGCGAATTACTGGACAATCTGACAAAAGATGACTTAGAGATGATCTGAGTGATAATCAATGATAGATAGGATCAGGAATCATCACCAGGAGCAAGATTACAGAACATTCTTGAAAATCAAGGAATTTGTACATTGATCATCACATCTGGGGGCTCAACTGAGAATGTCTCATCCTTGAGACTCTTTAGGTTAGCAGTGATGTGAATTAGCTATTCGAGAGAAGCTAATAAAATAAGCTCTAATTGCAAGTAGAGTGCTGTGGTGAGCATAACATTGTGTCCAAGTTATCTGAAAATATAAAAATAAGAAAATACTATTCTTGATAAGAATATTACTAAATAAAGAAGTGGTTCGTCATGTTTCTATAAACAAATGACTCCTGGGAAATGTAGGAAATAAAATAGTAAAATAATGATAGTCAACGTTCAAAACACAAATAAATAAAATAAGTATCCATCAATGATTACCAAAAAAAAAAATAAATAAATATAATAATGATATAATAACATCCGATCTGAATAAAAGAGAACAAGTTATTGAGATGATAAATGAAATATATATCAGATAGAAATATATTATTGTTCAATATAAAAAAAAGGGTGAAATTGATCGAAAATAAATAAATTAATTGTTCGATAAATAAATAGCTGAATAAAATAGACTCTGAGAGGTGTCAATGAAATATAAAAAAAAAATATATAACTGAAGACCTGGACTCACTTTTTCTTTCTCTTTTTCCTGCATGTCATCGTGTCATTACATATGCTGATCTCGTCTGGGTACATCTATTCAGGTATACAGGTACATGGTCGTTCTGGATTCGTAGCGCTCAGCTTTCGGTCGTTCTAACTTCCTTCATTTTTCACTTTTCCATCACAAAGATCTTGCTAGAATTCTTAGGAGTCTCTCTGCATAGTGCACATGTGAGTTATTCTACTGATTTCGGTAAGTAAACTCAAGATCTTACCATAAGCGATGATCATAGTACATTCCTTGCGTGATTCGGATATATGATTCATTATGTTTGAGTAGATCAGGTGATTCAGATGGCATAATTCTAATGTTTTGTTTATTTGCGAAGTTTGTTTTTCAGGTACAAGCTGATTCGTTAAGTCTATTTTCCTTCTAACTCTTAGGTTATTCATTCATTCGGGCATGGATCGGGTCCTCGGTTAGGTGTTCTTTAGCTTCATCGATGGTCTGGCTGATGAGCTGAACTGATTCACTAGTCTAAATCATTCAAGCTAGGGAATTCATTAGGGTTATTTATAACCGTTAACAACGAGATAAGTGATTTGGGCATACATATGTGCATGTGTTGATCTGACTGAATCTCGCTATAAGGTGTCGTCAGTCATAAGGTCTTGGGGCATGGGATTTGCACGTGATTCTATTTCTGGTAACTTGCTTTTGGCAATTTATTCTAGCTGGGATATTGTCATGTATCTTGCTCTCTTATTATTTGGATTTGTCTGTTCTCTTCAACAAGGGTTGTCTGCTTAGGTTAGCAATGAGGTATCTAGTCTGGGTAAGTCCTTGAGGTCGCGCCAAGATTCGGGGTAGGTGCTTATGCTTGGGTAGTCGTTCGCGTGGTTATAAGAATGGATTATCTGCCACTTCTATCTTCCTTACAAGATCAAAAAGTCTTCTAAATCACACCCTACTCCTTTTTCATATACTTTTACTATGACTTCGCAGTATTAATGATATCCAGTTACTTCTGTCCTTGGCAAGTATTGCAGAGATGATGATGATGAGATCATCTGTGAAACTCCTCCCTACCAGTCATTGTTCTCAAATTGCAGCAGATGGCGATGATGAGATCATTTGTGAAACTCCTCTAAGTCAGCGGTTTTGAGACACTGCAGATTCTGATGATAATGACGAGTATCCTTCCAAGCATCAATGAATGGGTAAGTCTGAGCTTCAGTGATCAATTGGAAGTCTGCTTGATTATTACTGATTTCTTTTCCTATGATTTTGCTATGTATTTTGAATTTCTAGTACCTTCAGCTCCTTCTGTACATCATGTCGATTCTCCAATCTTTAGCAGTCCAATACTGAGTCCTTTGGATGTGGATGCAGATCAGTTCAACATCTTAGTTATCAGTACTATTGAAAATGATAATGATGATGAAGAATATAGTCCTAGTCAGTGATGGGGTTTTCCTGTAGCTGAGGCTTCTAGCCAGTATTCTGACAATAATGATAATGATAATGATAGGGTAGTAACTCAGCTGCTCAATGAGGGCTTTGATATTGATATGACACAATATCCTATCTAGGGTAAGTACTATAGTCTACAGGATCTTCCTGAAGTATTTTTATTTACTAACAATTTTCTTGTTCTATGTTTTTACTATATTTTATAAATTGTTCACAGATTTAACAACTTCTAAGAGATACTCTAATACTAAGGTTGATGATGAGAGAAGTTCTGAGCTAGCTTCGGAGTCTAATTCTGATTCTGATATTGATTCTTTTGATTATTTTTCTCCTACGATTCTGTCTGATATTGACAAGAAAGAAGAAGAATTTCCAGAGGTTGATCAGGTTAGTCGATTAGGTCAGTTAATTGATTAGATAGCTTTACTTCTATGTATTGATCAAGAGCTGATTTGGTAATAAAGATTTCTTCAGTCAATGATTCGTTTCTTCTCTGAGTTGCTGTGATCATTTTATTCTTCCTCTAGGGCAGGTGTCGGTGATCCTTCTGGTCATTTCCTATAGTGCATACCAGAGTATGCTGGCTTTGAGGTAGTCATAATTTATTGATTTCCTGTTCAATTTCTCCATTTCTCCTTCATTCGATTCAGTCTATTCAGTTCAGTTCATCCATTCATTCAGTTCACTTCAGTAATTGTTCAGGTGTTGTTCAACTATTCAGCAATCATTTATCTTGTTCACTCAGTAATTTGTTTTTTAATCATTTTTCTCTCTGGTAATCATGGGTCTATAGGTCTTGTCTTGAATGGAATCTAGTCAAGCCAGTAATTCGAACCTACACCTGAGTACAGAGTGCATGCCTTGGAGTCTCCTAGTGGTGTTTTTCTAGTGGCATTTTCCTATAGCATGTGCCAGTTGTGCTTTTTGAGGTAGTCTATTTGTAGCATTGAGAATCAATCTTTCGATAACTCTTCTGCCAGTCAGCACCAAGATGTGACAAATATACTAATAACTGGTCATTCATTTATTTATTCATTGAGAATACTCAGAGTATCAGACATGATATCTCCCTTTGTGTATTCTTACTACAGCTACGTGCTGTGCTCTTTAGGCTTTACTATAACTGATATTGAGATATTCCAAGACTCTGTGCAAACTGATTTTATTTAGATAGAAATAAAAGAGGTATTTATACAAATTGAAAGACTAAAAAAAATAGCTTCACTACAAAAATACTATCTGATCATTGCGAATTACTGGACAATCTGACAAAAGATAACTTAGAGATGATCTGAGTGATAATCAATGATAGATGGGATCAGGAATCATTGCCAGGAGTGAGATCACAGAACATTCTCGAAAATCAAGGAATTCGCACATCGATTGTCATAATATATTTAATATTAAGCAAGATTTTAGTAATAATATAGAGCACTGCCATCACTAAGAGTTCTGCTACTACTGCTGAGAGTAGTAGGAGTAGTATTCTTCTTATATATTTAAGTAAAGTTAATAAATTAATTAAGATAAATTATTTCAAAATAAAAAATATAATAACAAAATAATTGAATCAACTAATACTAGTACTAATATTAACCTAGAAGTAGATGATTAATTATAATATAATTCTAAAGCTTATAATATATTTTTAAACTTTATAGTAGAACTTTAATATATTTTAAATAAGTTCTCACTATCTCACTTTAATAAGATATAATGCAAGAAGTCTACTGGCATTTCAAGTTCAGATTCCTATAAGTAAGATCTATCTATTAGTACTGGTAGTATTGGTAGATATATTACAGCAATTCCTTCTATTCTACTTCCTTCTGCTATAGCTCTAATAGCTTTAGTTATAAGTATTAATCTCTACAATATTTAATAAACTATCTTGTTAAGATAGGAAGATTAATATTTCTTCTAGTATTTTACTTGAAAGCAATAGTTTTAAAATTTTAATAAATACTCTACTAAAAAAAAAAAAAAAAAAAAAAAAAAAAAAAAACTTCTTAAAAAACATTTCTACTTATTTCAATTAAAATATATAAAATAATAAACCTAGCATATATTCAGGAGGAAGCCATAACAAATGCATATACTAATATTATGAAGTTTTCATTACTATGATCCTTAGCTATAAAGATATTGTACTCTTATAGATCCATCCTATATATAATATTTACTATAAGTTGATAGTACAGCCTATCTATAAGAGAATATATCAGAAAAATGGTTAATTAATCTATGAACTATTTTACTAAGAGCTATGAATAAAATAGCTATGAATATGAATGCTAGTTATAGACTACAAACTATGATGAACAGCTGTGAACTACCTTAGAACTCCACTAGAACAATATTGCAAACCTCGAACATCTCTAGAACAATATCATGAATTATGAACTAGCTAGAACAGTCTGTAAACAGCCTGTGAACAGCCTACAAGCATAGATGCTAGTTATAGACTACAAACTGAAAATAGTTTCCTAATGTAGATAAAAGGTTAAACTTATATTTAGAGGCTTTTTGATAAATAACAAAGGTATTATGTATAGCACTTTATAGAAATCTTTTTGCTAATTAACAAAGACAATCTATATGTCAGCACTAGACTATCTTTGTTATCTAAGCTTTATACTTCATACACTTACTTGTTCTTAATTATTAGATAACTAGGTATTGAAGTTGAAGAGGCTTAGCTCTCTTGGGTCTCTTAGGTATCTTGGATTTGCTTATTGAAAATTTTAAACTAAAAAAAAGAAAGATAAATGCTTTCTATACATTTGTATATTTGTAAGCCATCTAAGCCACTGCCTACGTTATTGTTATTATTAGCAACCCTCTCCCTTACATTCTATTATTATTTTTTTTTTTTTTTTTTTTTTCTCAGCTAAAACCCACATTGAAAAATAAGCTTATTATAGTGGTAAAGTTGATTGATTATAAAAGATAACAGTGTACTTTCTGTTTCGTTTTTTTTCCTCATTGTTATGTACGTTGGGTTTTTCTTTGCACAGTTTTGTTACAAAGTAAATAGATGGTTAAATTGACTATCTACCGGTTTCGTGTGTTTTTCTCTCTCTCTGCACTCTCTGCATTTCTTATTTGCTTTTTGCACACCCAACTAATGAATGAATACGCATCCTGCTCTCCAAGGTGTCAATATTTACCCGCAATCAACATATCAAATAGTCTAATGTATTGCATGTGCAATACACGATACACGATCGGGTAAAAATGAAAGACAAATAAAAAATGTATTAACCAGTGGATGCGACATTACAAATAATAACGCTTAGGACCGCAAAAATCGTTGTAATAGGGGAGACTGAGATATTATAATATATGAATAAAACTACGTGTATAGGGTAAAGAGAAAAACGGAAGAAACAAGACAATGCTACTTGTACATTAAACAAGGCTAGCAAAAAAGCCAAACAAGAGAGGAGATCCAGGCACGATACTCGCGAATAAGCGAGAGTCAACCTCACTTTGCGACCGTGGCATTCTAAGCACAATCCAACAAAAGCTGCCAAGTTCTACTGACACACCACTCTAATGTATTTTAGGAGCCGAAACTTCACGCTGACGAACTCACAGCACGGCCACCACTACCCGCCGTCCTCGATCACGCACTGCGATATCATTCCTTATTTGTTGAATGAGAAACCCTTCTTCGACTTCTTCTCCGGGGTAACGGGCCGGCCGGTCTCGATGCGACGCTTCTTTTCCTCGAGCTCGAGGCGCTGCTTCTCTAAGGCCTCCTTCATCTCCTTGTGGCGTGCATAGAGCTAGTGGTAATCATCAAAGAGGGACATATGTAAATAATTCGTACGGCAATGCAACTATACATCACGAAAAGGTACGGGGGTATGGGGAAAAGGTAGTTAAATCTTGACAAACCTCTTCCTCGGATTGCTTCAGCTTGGCTTCCTTCTCCTGTACTTTGGCCTGGAAGACCATCTTCATCTCCGACTCCATCTTGGAGAGCTTGGCTTCGTGGAGACCGCGTTCCTCCTCCATCTTCTGGAGTGGGCTATTGGAACGAAAAAGGACAGATGACACTTGATCAACTTTTGTTCTTTTCAAGTCACAAGGCACAATTATATATGCGCGTACGATACGTACTTGACCTCTTTGAAGACACTGGGATCTTGCTCGATACCCATGGCCATGAGCTTCTCGGTACGGTAGTTTTCATACAGGACATCATTGGTGTGTTCCTTGAGCTCTTCCATGTGGGTGCTGAAAAGTGTGAAAATGGTGGTGGAGTGGTGGATGAATGAGAAGATGATACATGAAAACTGTCACCCCTACCTAACGTTACCAAATCTCTCAAACTTTAAAAACCCCATCTCAACCCACCGGATAAGCATCTGCCTCAGCTTGACGAAATCGCAGTGCTCCTCGTTATCGACTTCAATGACTCCCCACGGGTACTTCCTTCCGCGTACGCGTCGGCCGCCTTCGGCCTCGACCTCCTTATCCGACCCGACGATGGCGAAGGGGATTTTTGCCATAATCTCCCGGTTCTCTGTGGTGGTTTCGGAGTCGTCGTACTCATACTGAGGCGCCTGGTAGATTTGGATCTTGTGGTAGGTGATATCGTCCAGGATACGCGCCTTGAAGTCCCGGATCTCGTCCTCCGTCAGCGTGTCAGACTTGGCGATCACGGGGATCAGGTTCACGCGCGTGTGGAGGCGGCGCATGAACTCGATATCCAGGGGCTTGAGGCTATAAGAAGGTTTTAGTAGGGTAGTGGAGTAAGTATATGTGTAATGGTTACGATTGTACATGAGTTTGGCCATTTTCTCTTGAAGTAACAAACTGTGTAAACTTACGCATGGCCAGTGGGCTGGATAAAGTATATACATGCGTGGATGCGGTTGTCAACCATCTTGTTGCGGTTGACACGGTTCTCCTGCTCAAGGTAGGCGTCGAAACGGGCTTCAATATTGTCGAGGATCGGCTTCCAGCTTTAATGCATGTAGATAAATATAAATGACGTGTTAATAATCCAATTTCCCACATTGTAAAAATCAACAACCCTTACTCCTCATCTACATTGTAGTATCATATGATATTCTCTGCCTCTCCCTCTCCCTCTCTTCTATGCGTTAGGCAGACATCTTCTAATAGCATTCTCGTCTCTCCGCAATTTCTTTGGCCAACCTACCTCTCCTCGTTGTTCACGAAGTCGCCGAATCCGGGCGTGTCGACGACAGTGAGACGCAGCTTGACGCCGTTTTCTTCAATATCAGCAGTGATGGCCTGGATTTCAACGGTCTGAGGGGTCTCACTCGAGAGTTCGACGTTGTCGTTCTTGGTCGGGTAGAGGGTGGTGTTGAAGAGCGTGTTAACGAGGGTAGACTTGCCCAGACCGGACTCGCCAACGACCATCGTTGTGAAATGGAAGCCCTTCTTGACCGACTTGCGGTGAACTTGGTTCGGGAGGTTGGCAAAGCCTACGTAGCCCTGCAACTGCTTGCGAATGACGCCACTGGCCTGCAGGGAATGTAAGGGGGAGGGAAGAAAGAGAAGAAAAGATAAGCAAAAGTACGCGAATGATGTGTCATTCTATTTTAGGGTTCAATATCTTACACAACTGCGAGAATGAAGAAAACACGCTACATACCTTGTCACTGTTGGTTTTATCTTATCACGAGGGGTAAGGTAAGAACAGAATGTGGGATAGTCCAGGATTAGTTATTGCAAACTGCAGTGCAGGGGCATCAATCATAAATATCTATCCATCAAGCAAAAGGCGCGTCGTATTCAATGTTACAGAGTGCCATGGTGTCGTTGCTAACAGCCATTCAAGATAGCCTGGGTTTAGTTCACAGCAGTGGTATAGGTCGATCTCAGAAAGATACTCTGCTGTGACAAAAAATAGACTTTTGGCGGATGATGAGCACCTCATCTCGTTCAGGTGCTCCAACGCGTGTCGGAGTTATGAATGCCGTGGTGACGTGATGTAGAAGCCCAAATACCATTTTCCAAGGAAGATGTAGTTGAGGTCGAGCCAAGGATGGTGCTTAGTGGTTGCTCGTTTGGATTTGCCCAAGAACATTAGATGGATGCACCGTCATCATCTTTGTAATGTCCGGCAGCCTCATCACAATCAACCAAGCTAGAACAAGAAGGATCTATGAAAAACATGTGTGCATACCAGCCATGACTAGTGTGATGACAGCTTAAAAATCCAAATATCCAAGAGGAGAAGAAAGATTGGAGGGAACGCGTGAAGTGAGGCGAGAGGGTTGGGGGCGGGGGAGGGTTAGGTGGAGGCAAAGGAAGCGAGGATGGAGTTGCGGGTTGGAGCAAAGAGCAAAGGCTTGTGGTACGGGTGCCGGCTCACACGGCACGGGGTGACCGGAATAAGGTCGTACGGATGCACGGGTGGCACGGGTGCACGAAGCGCAATCTGTCAACTCTTTCCCCGCATCCAATCGTCGCTGGCCGATCTCTTTCCACGTTTCTGACCTAAATAAATGCTTCGAAATGACCTGCTATCCTAAAGTTTTTTTTTTTTTTAAAGAAAAATTATTTGTGATTAGTGTGACGCGAAACGATGCCAAAAACAGACGTTTTTGATGGCTTGGATTGAAAAATTAATAAAAATCGAGGTCATGAAATATCACATATGGGTGATATGTACATACTACAAATATTCAAAGCAGTCCATATATATATCATATTTCTTGTCCAAATCAGCAAGAGTATATATATACGAAAGAAGGTTCATTATTATATACAAACGAGTCGCGTCGATGGGCTCAATTAGCTTACGTTACTTCCTGGGCACGTGATCGCCCAGGGCTAACGGTCGGAATCTTTGGTTTTTGCATATGTTATCCAAGCGTTTTCATGCGGTGCTACAGTTCCTACTAAAGCAAGTATACGCCGAGGTGCTTCTGCTGTACTATCAACGCTTGTATATAGATTTGTATTATCACCACATAAGCTCGCGCCCAATTGTCGATTATGTAAACTGAGAAGAATTTATGCGGTTAGAAACCTATACATTTTGATTTGACCAATAAATGGTTTCCCACAGAGAGTAAAATGAAAGAGAAACGAAGGGAAAGCGTGCTTTGCTCTATTTACTTGGGAGTCAAGACGACAACGCCTCATCGTAAGGGCACGCTCATCATGGTATCATGGTGTCGATCAGATCTTTGCGGCCACGTGAGGGTTTCAGTTTTTGCTGCGCCGCCGCCAAAGACGCTGGTAATTATGATGTCACTAAACCGGATTGCATTGTGACATTGTGGCATTGTGACATTATGGCATTACGAAAGCTCAAAACTCCCGGCGCCCAATGCCATCTCCCCCGAAATATCACACGCACCTTTCACTATGACTGAATTACAGAGCTCCTCAACCAAATGCCCCTCGTCCTCCTCCTCCTCGGTGGACCTTTGCGCATCTCCACATCCGGACGACCAGGCCACCTTCACCCTGCCACCGCTCAAGCTGGAATCGGGCCAGGCATTTTCATTCGCTACCTTGATTGCATTGATTCTGGACAAGATAAAACGAAACGCCGGAGTCGGAGA
The DNA here is from genome assembly GCA_003990785.1 of Endogone sp. FLAS-F59071. NCBI lineage: Eukaryota > Fungi > Mucoromycota > Endogonomycetes > Endogonales > Endogonaceae > Endogone > Endogone sp. FLAS-F59071. Next base: position 1,792 of record RBNK01001213.1, on the reverse strand, counting down.
AAAGTCGGGGGATGGAAAGAAGGCGATCGAAATGGACAAGGCTCGGGACAAGAATTGGGAGATGTGGAGCGCGGGTGTTAGAGAAAGCGTGGAAGTGAAAATGCTGGAAATGAGTGATACCGGTATGTCTAATTCTCTCTCTCTCTCTCTCTCTCTCTCATTTTCTTCTTCATTTCCTTCTTTTTTAATTAGAAATAATGAACAAATTTTATGGTATTAATATCCAGCCCCGCATCCTCAAATCTCTCACATATGTCTTCATTCAACAAAGATCGACAACGCGTTGAAATTCTCGTGAAAGCAAAGGCACCCCTTCGGCAAGCCGTCTCAATGTTCCAATCAACCCTCTTGGATACGAAAGCTACAGTCAAGCCATTATTGCAGGATCACATCGATCCCAACGAAACTCTTTCCTTTTCCTCCCTCGTCCTACTTCACTTCCTCCACACGACCTTCGCCCATCACCACTCCTACGACGCCCGCACACGCACCCTCTTGCGTCACCTTCTCTTTGTCTTCTCGCTTCCCTCGTGCCCAACTCTCTCGCAGCTCGAATCTCACCTCCTCCACACCAATTATGACTATACGTCCTCAGCGCAGCAGTCCCAGATCCGCGTCCGCGACGCCAACAAAATTGCACGCTGGACCAAGCTCGGACTCGCCGCCGTTGGGGGGGGTGCTCTTGTTGGGATCACGGGCGGGTTGGCGGCGCCGGCCTTAGCGGGAGTGCTGACCGGATGGGGGCTTGGATCAGCAGTGGCGAGCTCTGGGGTGATTACGGCCGGATTCACGGTATGTGTCGAAACCCGTCTCCTCTATATTTTCCCTATTCATGTAACACACTCTATGCATCTTGTCCTCATGACCTATACACTCTTCCACTTTCAGGGCTATGGTGCTATGAAGGGAGCTGAAAAGATGTCACACCGCGATGCCGACGTCACCGATTTCTCGCTTCAGGATCTTCGCGTCCGATTCGAGGCTACGGCAACTATATGTATATCCGGGTGGCTTGAATCCGAAGAAGACGTGGTGCGGCCATGGGCCCTGCTCAAGGAGAACACGTGCTTGGGAGATGTGCATGCGTTGCGGTGGGGTACAGAGACACAACTTGCGCTGGGTCACGCGCTTGAAAGGTTTGTGAAAGGGAAGATCGTGGGGTACGCGAAGAATGAGATTTTAAAGAGAACGGTGCTGGTCAGCTTGTTGGGGGCGCTATGGCCGCTGGGATTGTTAAAGTATGGGTGAGTTAGAAGAGTTTTTCTTTTTCTCTTATTTTCCGAGCAATTTCCTTTGCCAACTCATCTCGATCCTGTTGTATCAATCCATACAATCTTTATTTTCTATACATCTAGCTACGTCATTGATAATCCCTTTTCCAACGCTACGACCCTCTCCGACAAGACGGGGATCGTCCTCGCCGACCTCATCATTTCGCTCCCCTCCCCTCACCGCCCCATCACGTTAGTTGGCTACTCTCTGGGCGCCCGCGTCATCTTCCGGTGCTTGCTCGAGCTTGGACGCCGCGGCGCATTTGGGCGAATTGAGTCGGCCATCCTCGCCGGTGCCCCCGTCACCCCCACGTATGCTGACTGGCGCATCGCGGCATCGGCTGTTTCAGGCAGGCTCGTCAACGCGTACTCGCGCAACGACTGGGTGTTGGGCTTTTTGTACAGGGCCGCCTCGGCGAGAGTTGGGGTTAGGATTGCAGGGTTGGAGGCCACGGGAGCAGTATTTGAGGAGGGGAAATCGGAAAACGAAGAGGAGGAGGAGGAGGAGGAGGAGGAGGAGG
>RBNK01001212.1:0-16856 GCA_003990785.1 Endogone sp. FLAS-F59071 | reverse complement strand
ATACTTAACAGAATACTATTAGATGCCTAAGGTAGGGTGCAAGAATAAATACAATACTATACTATAATTTGGTAATTTGATTGATAAGGAGAGAAATCAGAGAAGATATAAAGGATTGAATGAAGAACATTTTATTAACTACAGGTAGATAGTATAAAATTCAAAATAATTTATTATACTATAAAAGGAGAGATATATTATTCCAGTAATTTAGGAGAAGGATATATTGTAAAGATAAGACTCTGGGATTGGCAAAATATAGAAGATTAAAGAGCTCAATCAGGAACCAGTAGCTAAGCTAAGTTTTATATATTTAGAGGATCAGAGAGTATATAAGGTAAGATGTAGGGAAATAATACTCAAAGTTCAAAGAGTTATGTATCTTATAAGATACAAAAGATGATAAGTTCTTGGATATATTTCAACAATCAAGTTAATCTATCAATGTCTAAAAGTAATGTATCTCAATATATCTTGGCTTGAAAATCACTAAGTAAATACTTTCTTTACCAGTTTTATTTGAGTCTTAGACTTTGTATTTAGGCTTAAGCTTAGGTAAAGATTTATTGAATAAAAATAAAGAGGGTATTTATACAAAACCTAAGGAATAATACTGAATATAATAGTACATTAGAAATTGCTAAGGAATTGTAGATCAAGATTTTTATAAATAAATATAATTTCTAAAATTGAAGTAAAATTGCTAATTTCAAGAAGGTCATTGACTTTCTGGAGGTTAATGATAGTAGGGAGGTCAGTGACAGCAAGGAAGTTAGTAATAGCAGAGAGGTCAGTGACTTCCTATAGTACAGTCAGATTTCTTTCTTAGACTATAGAAATAATTTCATAAAGGTCAGAGGGTATAGAGACAGTATGAATCATTTGTGGTATAGCAATGTCTTTAGGGATTTTGGAAGCAGCTATGTCATTTTTAGGGGCTAGGGGTATAACTTGTGAGTTTACTATAGCATTGGTCTTAGGGTCTTTAAATTCTCTAGATGTCTCGAAGGCTGTGAAGTCGAGAGTTATAGGGGCTTTAAATATTAGATTGTTGGAGACAACTACATTAAAGTCTTCTAAATCATTGAGGTTATTAGGTTTAAACATCTTGAAATCATTGAGAATGGTAACTTTATTAGGTATAGATTCTTCATTAGTATTATCCATAGAGAATAAAGATTTCTTATTTTGGTTGTGAACTACTAGTTCTAAGTCGAAATCCTCCAAAAGAGTATCAAGAACATCTAGATACTAGCTAGTTTTATTTAGCTTTAGTGCTTGAAACTTAGTCTTCCCAAATGTGGTACCACAGTTAGCTAGTATTTGAAAACTTAATATATTCTTGTTCTGAGTTTCTTTTCATTCTTGTTAAGACTAAGGTCCAATAGTTCTGGGGTATCTATGGTTGTATCTAATATATATCTTAACTGGTAGTAGAATTTAAAATAGAATATATTCTATACTCTTGCAAAGTGCTTTATATTATTACATGTTATATCCACTATGTCCAAAAGGTCTTTTATATAATCAACCTTGATAGGGGCCCATAGTTCTATATCTCAATATAGGAGTACTTGCCAAATCATATTGGTTATGTTAGATATATCTAGGGGAAGTGGTTGGATTCTTCTAGCAGCATTAGGAAACTATTTTCAGTTTATAGTCTATGACTAGCATCTATGCTTATAGGCTGCTTGCAGGCTGTTCACAGGCTGTTCTAGCTAGTTTATGGTTCGTGATATTGTTCTAGAGATATTTATAGTTTGTGATATTATTCTAGCAGAGTTCTAGGGTAGTTCACAGCTGTTTGCCAATAATATTTTATAGTCTATGACTAGTATCTATGTCTATAGCTATTTTGTTTATAGCTTTTAGTAAAATAGTTTACAGCTATTAGTAAAATAGTTTATGGATTAATTAACTATTTTTCTGATAAGTGTTTTCCCTAATGTAAGGTCCTGGTCTCTCATTGGCAGAATTCCCTATAGGTGGCATTGTTTTGATATAGGATATTAATAGTAGTTACTGAGATTAAAATATATATCTCCTCTCAATATTGTAAGGATAAGACTCTGAGATCAGCAAAATATGGAAGATTAAAAGGCTCAATTGAGAACCAGTAGCTGAGCTAAGTTTTATATATGTAGGGGATCAAAGAGTATATAATGTAAGATGTAAAGGAATAATACTCAAAATTCAAAGGGGTTATATATCTTATAAGGTACAAAGGATAGTAAGTCCTTAGATGTATTTCAATAATCAAGTTAAATCTATTAATATCCAAAAGCAATATATCTCAATATATCTTGGCTTGAAAATCACTAAGCAAATACTTTTTCACTAGTTTTATTCAGGTCTTAGACTTTGTATTTAGGCTCAAGCTCAGGTAAAGATTTATTGAATAAAATTAAAGAGGGTATTTATATAAAACTTGAGGAATAATACTAAATATAATAATATATCAAAAATTGCTAAAGAATTATAGATTAAGGTTTCCTTTGATGAATTGAACTGTTATTTCTGAAATTGGAGTAAGTTAAGAGTCAGCTAGCTGAAGGTCAACTGGCTGAGGGTTAACTAGCTAAGGGTTAACTAGCTGAGAGTTGACTGGCTGAGAGTTGACTGGCTAAGGGTCAACTAATAATAGTATCATAATAATCTTATGAATTGTTTATAGTACAGCAACATACTTGGAGATTCTAGGGGTTTTGGGAGCAGTTTCATTATTCTCAGAGGCTAGGAGTATAACTTATAAGTTTGCTACAGCATTGGTCTCAGAGTTTTTAGAGGCTTCAGATTCTTTGAAAGCTGTAAAGTTGAGAGTTATAGGAGGTCCGAACTCTAAGTTCATTAGATTGTCAGGGACTATAGTATTGAAGTCAAGATCATTGGGTTTAAACACCTTAAAATTATTGTTGTTCTGGGTAGTGATATCATTCTTAGAGAATAAGAGAGCTTTCTCTGGGTCAAAATCCTCTAAGAGAGTATCTAAAATGTCTAGATACTGTTTAGAAGTAAGTCTTTCCCATTGATGAGAGCTAAGTTTTCCAAGGTAGGGGAGTACTGATAACCAGTACTTGAAGAATTGATATATCTTCTTACCAAGTTTTCTTTCTCTTACTGTGAGTCCTAGATCTTAAATAGCCTGTTGTTTATCTTGTATTTCTTGAACATCTATGATAGCCTCTAATGCATATTCAATATAATAATAGGACTTAATAAAGAATACATTTTGAACTCTTGAGAAGTTGGTCAGATTTGTTGAAGTTTTGATCTTCAAATGTGTGTTTTGGGGGTAAAGAGTGCACTGGCTCATGAAGCTAAATATGTGTATATTTATTAATGCTAATATATGATTGGTCAATACAGACAAAGATCGTCTAAGCCACAATTGAGTGATGTACAATCGATCGTTAATGGGAGAGAGAGATATAATAAGCTAATAATTTCAACACTCCCCCTGCTTGACATATCTTGATAAAAAAAATAAAAAATAAAATGTTCAACTGTACATCATGAATGGCATCTATGAAGTACATTTACTGCAAATAACTATATATAAAATACTACTTAAGTAATAAGAATGATATGATAAAGAAAATAAAAGTTTTTGAAAGAGAAAAACAGTTAGTTACATAAGCCCATTTTTGCGATCAACATTTCAAGTCTGGGTCATGCAAGTGGCTTGGTTAATGCATCAGCAATCATTTCATCTGTTGCTATATAAATGATATCTATCACCTTTGATTCGACTTTCTCTCAAATAAAGTGGTGCTGAATGTCAATATACTTTGATCAAGCATGATTAATTGGGTTTTTAGCAAGGGCAATTGCTGATTGGTTGTCTTCAAATAAGGTTGTCACACAATTCTATAAATATCCTAGCTCATTCAATAGGGTGCGTAGCCAAATGGCTTCTCTTGTTGCATGTGCTAATGCCATATATTCTACTTCAGTTGATGATAGGGCAATGGTTGGTTAGCGCTTGCTTGACCAGCTGATGGCTCCCCCTGATAGGTTGAAAATATAGCCTATGGTTGATCGTTGTGTATTAATATCTCCTCCCCAGTTGGCATCACTGAAACCGATCAGCCTTAGATCCTGATTGTATCTAAGGTACAGCTTATAATTGGCTATTCCTTTAATATATCTTAATAATCATTTGAGGGCATGGTGATGTTCTTGCATTGGATTAGCCGAAAAATGACTGATGATGCTAATAGCAGTAGCTAGATCAGGTCTCGTCCTGATCATCAGGTACATTATGCTACCGATCATTTGTCTGAATAGATTTTGGTCTGTGGATTTTCCCCCTTCAGCTTTGAGTTGAATGGATGGATCAAGGGGTGTACTGATTGGCTTGGCATCTGTCATATTAAACCTTATAATGATTTGATTGGCAAAGTGACTTTGATCAATTGTGATTGTGTATGTTTTTCGATTGCGCATAACTCGAATACTCAGAAAATGTTTAATTTCACCACAATCTGTCATATCAAATGCATTGCTAAGCTCCACCTTGAATTTGTTCATCATTTCTATAGAATCAGCTAGAATTAGTAGATCATTGACATATATGGCAATAATTATCAGTGATTGATTATCTTATCTTCTTCTTAGATAAATGCTATGATCTGATTATAATCTTGTAAAATTTGATTAGCTGAGGTAGTTGTCAATCTTCTGATTCCACATATAAGATGATTGCTTTAGTCTATACAATGATCAATTAAGCTTATACACAGCTCTTGGTGACAGCTCTGATTGGTCAATTCCTTCAGGTACCATCATGTAGATCTCCTCATCAAGATCGCTGTTCAGGAACGCAGTTTTTACATCCATTTGGTGAATTTCTAAGTTTAGGGTTGCACTGATCAGTAAAAGTGTCCTGATTGATGTGAATTTCACCATGGGAGCAAATGTTTCATCATAATCAATTTCTTGCTATTGTGAATATCTCTTGGCAACTAATCTCGTCTTGTACCTGGCAACTGATCCATCAGTGTTGAGCTTCTTTTTAAATACCCATCTACATCCAATTAGCTTGCATCCCACAGGCACCTCAGGTATAATTGTTCATATGTCATTATTCTTAAGTGATTTAAGCTCTTGATTGATCGCTTCCTGCTAAAGCTTTGCATCAGGCAGGGAAATTGCTTCCTTATAGGTCATTGGGTCATCAGTCGATTCAATTAAATTAGCTTCTGGCATGCAATCTTGCCAAATTTGTAGGGCTTCAGTATCTATCAATTGTTCGATTGGCTCCCAGGTGTTGTTATCATCATCATTATAGCCTAGCTATTTTACCAAATATTGCCTTTTTTCATCAATCTTGCATTCTCCAATGATCGCTTCAATGACATATTCTTAATCTTCTGGGTTGATGATTGTTCGGGATTTTAATATAATAGATTCATCAAATATGATATTGCGGCTGATCTCTATCTTCCTATTGGTTAGATCTCAGAGCCTGTATACCTTCTTTTCATTATGATAGCTAATCATTTTAAGCTTTTTGGATCAGGGCACCAGTTTCAACCTTTTTCCTTTGTGAATATACATATATGCGTCAGCCCATATGATGCGTAAGTTACTGATATCAGGCTTGTGACCATGCCATAATTCAAATGGTGAAGCACTCTTCTTATTAGCTCGTGTTGGCAATCGGTTGCATAGATATATAGCACTTGTGGCAAGTTCAGCCCAAAGTTCATCAGGTATACTGACAGTGATTTTAATAGCCCAGATTAACTCTATCAATATCCGGTTATATTGTTCGGTGACATCATTTTGTTGCGGCATGTCCAGTATCATCATTTCATGATGAATTCCATTTTTGATTAAAAATTCGCACATCTCAGTGTTTACATACTCTCCCCCTCCATCGGACTGGAGAATCTTCAGTTTTTGGCCTGATTGCATTTCGGCAAATACCTTGAATGCCCGGAATCGATCAAATATATCACTTTTGTTATCAATAAAATATGTTATGACATAGTGAGTGGCATCATCAATGAATGTTAATATATATTTTGCTCCATTGACTGATGGCATGGGTATTGGCCTGCACAGATCTAAGTGCACCCTTCCAATAGGCTCCATCGATTGATTTTTCGCATGTCCAAAAGGCTTGCACTGTGACTTCATATATTCATACCCGGCGCATATTTCGATTTGTGCAGTTGACAGCTGCACATCTCTGAGCCCTGTAACAAATTTGTTAATTGATTGCAGAGTATTTTGGCCTGGATGGCCCAGCTGGTGATGCCATAATATATAGTCATTAATCTTGGAATCAGCAATGTTTACTTCTAGCTCTGGTAATGTCGATAAATGAAATAGGTTGCCATTGGCTTATCCGATTTTGATTTCCTCATGATCCACACTGATTTTAATTACTAATCTGTCACTTTTGAAGGTTATGTCATTTCCGTCACATGTCAATGCCTGCATAGATATTAAATTTCTGGTGATTTCTGGTATATATAAAACGTCCCATAATTTCAGCTCATTGTTGAGCTCAATCATCCCAACATGCATGGCACGTAGCTTCTCGTTCTCTGCACATGTGACCAAGCCGTCATGCTCAGCCACTGTCTCGAAAATCTCCCATTGGTTGAACATATATTGCATGGTACCTGAATCGATAATGGCACCAATCACCAGATTTGCTTCAGCTCTCAATTTAGCCTTTTCTTTTTCTGTTTTTACCCAATCATTGAATTTGTTGCATTGGAATATTCCGTGTTCTCCCTTACAGATGTAACATTTCTGAGGATATCCCTGAAAATTCCCGCCTCGATAGGCTCCACGATCACTACCTCGGTCGCCTCTGTTATTATGATAACCTCCTCAATTATTTCTATTATCATTATTATAGCCTCAGCCTCATCCAGCACTTCCGCCTCAGTTGCCATGACTGCCGCCTCAGTAGCTGCCTCAGTAGCTGCCTTAGTCTGTTATATGGTGTGACGGACTAAAATATATTAACAGCGAAATACTCGGAGTTGAGCAGATGCAGAAAATATACTTTAGGGGTCTTAGTGGGTTATGTGGTAGTGTCTTAAGAAGGGTGTCGATATAGGTGTTAACTAGCAAGAATTATATATGATCGATTGAATAAAGTGTATCTGTTAGAATCTCGAAACTTATCCAATTGCTTACTCCTTGAGTAAGGCTTCAGTATCCCTTGGGTTGTCTGTTGTAAGCTTTCTTAGCTTGTTGCAGTCTGAATTTTATTGATAATTGCGAGCAGGGTATTTATAAGAAATTACAAGGTGCTATATGGGCAGCTACCCAGGTTACTACTTGAATTTCTGATTAGCTTAGCTAAATATAAGATACAAATTGATTGGCTAAGATATAATAAATGATATATCAGGTTATAATATAATTGGGTGATGAAATAATATATCAGATCGAAATACTATTTTAGGTTATAGTACAATTACAAATCTCAGCAATGTTACAAGTCTCAGCAATGTTACAAGTCTCAGCAACGTTACAAGTCATATGACTGTGATCTTACATGATCAAATTGTATGTCATCACAAAACGTTCCATTATATCTCCTTCCTTTCTGTGAGTTAGACTTCAAGATATAGTTCTAACTTGGAGAAATCTCTTTATAACTGTTTTACCTCTTCCTCTAGCTCTTTCATATCATTCTGTGTCAGTTGATTTAGTTGGTGCATACTGCACCGAAAGTGGTTCAAAGCACTAGGCTTGTGCTTGAATAGTTGATAAATCTGATCGGCCATTTTTGCAGCGTAGGCAGGGAGTACTCCTTTGAGGGCTCGTTGACAGATTTCTCTATCTTTCTGGTTCTAGATATGTTCAATTTCTTCATCCCAGAGTTGTGCAATCTGGTAGTATTCCTTCCACTCATTGATTCGTGCCAAGTGTTGCCTCCTTTGAATGTTACATACAATTGATCGAGTCTTCTGTAAGGTCGATCCTTCTATCTCCTCAAGGTCTTCCAGAGGTTCTATATGTCGGTAGGCCTCGATTAGGCTAACTCGGACTTCATGGAAGTTGTTCCAATGGGGCATGATATTTCTTGAGGCGGTTTTGGTAGACAGTATAGGGTAAGATTGTTCCTGTCATTTTTCGTAACTGATACGTAGTTTCTTTTATACTGGTGATATAGTATGGTCCTTCCCATTTTGGGTCCAATTTTGCTGACCAGGAGAACTCTACTATATTTCGGTATAGTAAGACTTAGTCACCAATCTTTAATTTTTTGGTTTCCTTGTGTTCCTTATCGTAATTCTTCTTTTGTCAATCTTGTGCAATGGCAATAAATTCTCTTGCCTTGTTTCAGACATTGTGTAATTCTTGAATTTCCTTTGTCACATGATGCTCAACTTGCGTTTCCTAGAAGGTATGGTGGGGTTCCGGGGTGGTCATTACTTGGTCTACCAGCTGATAAGCTTTTCTTCCATAAGCGAGCTCAAAAGGGGTGAACTTTGTTATTTCTTGTTTCATCATTCATAGTGCAAATAAGGCGGAAGGTAGGTACAAGTCCCAATCTCCTCCTTGTGATTGTACTACTTTAGCAATTGTGTTCTTGATGGTTTGATTCGTCCATTCAGTGAGTCCATTTTCTTGGGGGTGGTAGGCAGTAGTCTTTATCTGGTGGATTCCGAAGTGTTGCGTCAATATCTGCATGAATTCATTAACAAATTCAGTTCCTTGATCAGAGGTCATCTCATAAGGTATTCCATGGTAGCAGATAATATCTTCGTAGATAAAGGGTGCAATATTAAGGGCATCCACAAGGGGCAATACTCTTGCTTTGGGGTACTTGGTCAGGTAATCTACTGCTACTACGATATATCGATTTCCTCTAAGTGTTCTTGGTAGCAGTCCAACAATGTCTATTCCAATATGTTCGAAGGGTTCTCCAGGTACAATCGGTTGTAAGGTCTCAACTTCCTTTCCTCAGCGCCTCTTCTGACAAGTGTCGCATCTTCTGATATATTCCCTAATGTCTTCGTACATGTTCTTCCAATAATATTTTTCTGATAATCGTTGATATGTGTTGTCTACACCCATGTGTCCTGCCAGCTGATGGTCATGAGAGGCCTGAAGTACCATCTGCTTTTTGTGTTCAGGAACTATAAGTCATGTCTATCCTCTGTGTCATTGGTAAAGTATATTGTTTTTGATAAAATAGTTAAGTGCCGTTGTCTGTATAAGCCATTGATCATTTTCATTCGTTGTCCCAGTAAAGGTTAGGTTACTGAGGTAATCCAAATATCCGTTATAGAGTTTAGTGTCCATTGGGTAGGTATATTCTTTTTGGTTCGGGGTGTCGATCTCAGATAAATTGGGGTAGGCATGAGAGGGTGTCTACATTCTGATGATTCTGTCCTTTTCTGTATTGTGTCATGAAGTCGTATTCCTGCAGTATAGCCAGCCATCATACATACATTCCTGCCAGGTTTGGTTTGTTCCAAAGCTATTTAAGAGCTGAGTGGTCTGTTATCAGGGTGAACTGTTTTCCAATCAGGAAGTGGCGGAAGTGTTGTACGGCCCAAATGACTGCTACACATTCCAGCTGAGTGGCTCCATAGGAAGGTTCCACTCTATGGGTGGTTCGTCCTGCATAAGCAATCATATGTTCTCCATCTTTGTCATCTTGTGCTAAAATTGCTCCAAGTCTAAATGACGATGCATCCGTATACAGCTTGAATACTTTTGTAAGATCTAGTCTTGCCATAACTGGTGCATGGGTAAGTGCTTTCTTGATTAGGTTGAAGGCTGTCTGTGCAGCTGATGTCCATTCCCATGCTCTTCCTTTTCTTTGCAACATGTGCAGGGGTGTGGCAATTTCAAAGTAACCAGGGATAAATCTTTTATAGAACTGGACCAGTCCTAAGAATCCTCGTAAGGCCATTTTGTCTTGCGGGGTTGGGAAGGCTTTGACGATCTCAGTCTTCTTTGGGTCCGGGTAGATTTCTCCTCCGTCGATTATAAATCCAAGGTATTTGATTTTCTTTTGTCCAAAGTAGCACTTTGTTAGCTTGATCCTTAGTCCATGTTTTCTGAGTCATTCAAATACTTCCTTCAGGATCACCATATGTTCTGCAAAGTTTTCTGTGTAAATGTTGATGTCGTCGATGTATACAATCACTCCATGTCTAATCAAATCATAGAAGATTTCGTTCATTGCAGCCTGGAAGGTGGTGGGTGCATTGCAAAGTCCAAAGGACATTCTCGTGAATTCATACTGTCCAAATGGTATCACGAATGCTGATTTCTCCTGTGCTTTGGGCATCATTCCGATTTGGTTATATCCTGCCCATAGGTCCAAGGTTGAATAGATTTGCGCCTTTTTTAACATGTTTTGTAAGTCTTCTGAGTGCGGGATTGGATATGCATGCTTCTTAGTGACTGAGTTCAATTTGCGATAATCAATAACCATTCTCTGTCCATCCTTTTTTAGTACTATGCTGATAGGTGATGCCCAAGGGCTTTTCGATCGTACGATTACTCCTGACTCCAATAGCTCTTGAACATGCTTTCGTACAAAGTCATGATAGTTGGCTGGCAATCTGTAAGGTGCCTGTTTGATCGGTTTGGCGTCTCCTGTGTCGATATGGTGCGTGAAGAAGGCTTGGTCTGGTAGGTCCTTGAAACTGATCGCGATAATATCCTCATACTCCTTCAGTATATCTTGTAACTGTTTCTTCTGGTTCGGCAATAGGTTTTCGTTAAGGGCGTAGATGTGCTTCTTAGCACTCTCCTGGTCATCCAGTCTCTCCATTATCACATTTACTTGTCCAGTTGATCCAAATCCTTTCCTTCTACATCGTGTTTCTTCTAAGTTTTCTACTTCCTTCAAAGGTTGTTGTTTACATTTGACGATTACCATTTGAGCAATTCGATCTCCTTGGTATACCTTGAATTGGCTGTAGTTGTGGTTAACTAGTCCAACCTCAATTTCTCCTCTGTAGTCTTCGTCTATTAATCCAGGGAAGGCTCCTATTCCAGAATTGCAGTAGAGTCCACTTCTTACCCATACTTGCGCATATTGTCCGGGTAGTAGGGTGATAGCGATTCCAGTTTTTACGAAGGCTGATGATTTCGGTTCTAAGGTGCAATCTTCATCTGCATATAGGTCGTATCCTGCGGCTCCTTCAGTTTTTCTCTTTGGTATGATTGCACTTTCTGTCAATTTCTTGACTTGAGTTGCTGTATCCTTTTCTTCAACTGTAAATACTTCTTCAAAGGTGGGAACATTCAGTTCCTTCCACTGTTCGTGAGTTGTGTCCTGAGGTAGGTTTTGCCACAAGTCCTTCCACCACCAATAGCACATGCTGATGTATTCGTCGGGGTGAACTATTTCCTCCAGTGTGATGATTTCTTCTTCTGAGTCTGAGTCACTTTCTTCAATTAGGGTAGGTCCATTATCTTCCTCATCTTCCTGGAACAGGGCTCTGATTTCAATGGTTGTCTGAGTGGTATAAACTTCATTGCTCCATTCCTCAGGTACTTCCTCATCTTCATTCTCTTTGGGTATCGTCTGTTCTTGTTCTCAGTCATAACATTCCTTCCAAGTCCCATGGTAATTGATATCGTATGGTTCGTTCGGGTATCTGACCCAGTTTTCACATTCCCAAAGGTCATAAGGATTGACTTCATCCCAATAGCATCCTTGCAGGTAGACGTTACGATTTCCCCAAAGACATCCTTTGCCGATGTATCTGATATTTGTCCAGAAACAGTCCCATACCTCTCCAGTATTGTCTGCGAATGGATGAGGGTTTCTTCCATCATACGGTCCATGATTCATTGAGGGTGGAGTCCTTCAGCGGGTCTGTGACAATCTTGGTTTCCTAATCTTCTTTTCTGTTGGTAAGTGCATCTCTAAGGTATCTTGGTCAGGTATTAACTTTGTATCACTGCAAGTGCACATCATCTCGGCGCAATAGATGCATTGCTCACAGAAAGAGCATCTAGTATTCCTCATGTTGTACTCAATTAACTGGTTCTTTTCCAGAGGTGTCAGGCGGCGGTATTCACTATTGATCACCACATTTGCTTCTTCTTCCACCATATTGAGGTGCGCCTGTCCGGGGGTTACTTCTTCATCTGTGTTGCTTTCATCTTCTAGCCTTTGAGTAAGTTTTGGTACTACTCCTTTCTAAATATCCAGGGGTACACTGAACTTTCTTCCATGGTTGACAAAGATTAACCTTTGTGTGTCCAGGTCAATTCTTGCTTTAGCTTTCTTCAACCAGCTGTTGCCCAAGACAGCATTGTAAGATTGTGCATTGGTGACAACCATTCTGACGGGGATTATTTCTGTTCCAAACTGGACTGGTACTTCTCGGAGTACTCCTAAAGGTATGCTGCTTTTTCCACTTGCGATGACCAAAGTAGAGGTAGCAGGTTTGTCAATATCCCATCCTAAGCGGTCTAGGAAATGCTTGGCGATGATGCTGACTCCTGCTCCTGTGTCAATAATAACTGAGCATGCTAATCCTCCAATGTTGCATTGTGTATAGGCAGATGAGGTATAGGTTTGCTCTTCTTGTTCTTCGGCAGTGTTAACCTCCTCAAATCGGATGGTTGGTTTGGTTTCAGTAATCTGCATCTTCACCTTTTGCTTCGTTGATAGTGCGATCTGGAAGAGTTGTTTGAAGGTAATGTTGGCCTTTTAACTGGTAATATCTTGCCATGGGTCATATTCGAATTCTTTAACTCTTCTAGGCTTCTTCTCCTTGTTTTCTTCCTGATCTGCCATTTCTTCATCTCCAGTGGTTGAAGTAACTGTCTCACCAGGTTGCATTATCTGTTTGAAGGCTTTGTCCCATTGGTCCTCATTTAGCTGTTGTCTCTATGTTGGCTTCTTAGGCTTCTCGATGACAACTTTGGGTTCTTGAGTTGGTTTCTTCCTTGGGTAGGGAGTCTTCCTATTGGTAGTGCGGCTGACTGCTTTGACAGGGTAGGCCTCTAGATATTCTTCGTCAAATTCTTCATCTTTTTCTTCGATTTCTTGCACTACGTTGGCATGGTCAGCCTTCTTTACTTCTTCTCTCTCTCGTCCTTCCTTCCAACTCCTAGTTCGGCAATCCTTGGCAAAGTGACCACATTGTCCACAGAGGAAGCAGTTTATCTTGGTCTTCTTACATTCTTCGGTGACGAAGGTTCCTCTTGGTTGTCTATTCTGGCGGATCACCTTGGCTTCAAGGTCAGCTATGTGTGCTGTCATTTCTGAGAACATCTTAGTAATCTTCTCCATTTCATCCTCATGAGTTGTCTTTCCTGTTTTTGCCATGACTATTGATTTGATAGTGTTCTCCTTAGGTGGTTCGGCTGACACAGATACCATTTGAACTACGGGTATTTCAGTACTGAATTTCCTATATAAGTCTTGTGGTAACTTGTCATATAGGGATGCCGAATGTCCTGCTTTGGTATCCCAAAAGGTCTGTGCCATCCTGACTTTCTCTTCCATACTTCGAGGGCCAAACCTCTTGATATAGCGTTGGATGTCTGTGGGTAAGCCGTTCATGAACACCATTTCTCATACAACCGGGTTGGTTTCTCCACAGAGTTGCATATACTGATCGATGGTATTAACCCAGTCTTCCGGGCATTGATTGATTGACATCTTTATGTTGAATAGCTGTTCTTTGATCGATTCTCGCTTCTGTTCAGTGAAATACTTTTCTTCTAACCAAGCTCTTGTAACGTCCCAATGAGCAGTAGCTAATGTTGTGGTGGGGGGGTTATTTCCAGCTGCTGCTGTAGCTGCAAGGATTAATCCTCCTAGTCTAGTGGCTGCTACATCTGTTAGAGCTACACAGTATGCTTCTCTTGCAGGTCCTCTAAGTTGGGCGGCCAGGATAGGTAACTATTGGGTGCTGACCATTCCTTTGGCTGCGAAGTAGCTTTCCAAATCATCTAGGAATTCTTGAACATATTCCTTGGTGTATCCATAAAAGGTAGGTAGTCTGTCTGCCATAGTTTCTTTGTCTTCTTGAAGTCTTCTCCTAGGTAGTTGTAGTAATGTGGTTGATGGTGGTGGTAGTGCCATTCTTGCTTTTGTCTTCCACTATGGGTTTCGGCAAGTTCGGTTATGCAATATAGGTAACAAATCGGTCGAGGTGTCAATTGATTTCCTGCCAGTCGGCACCAATTGTGACAGACTAAAATATATTAACAGCAAAATACTCGGAGTTGAGCAGATGCAGAAAATATGCTTTAGAGGTCTTAGCGGGTTATGTGGTAGCATCTTAAAAAGGGTGTCAATATAGGTGTTAACTAGCAAGAATTATGTGTGATCGATTGAATAAAGTGTATCTGTTAGAATCTCGAAACTTATCTAATTGCTTACTCCTTGAGTAAGGCTTCAGTATCCCTTGGGTTGTCTGTTGTAAGCTTCCTTAGCTTGTTGCAGTCTGAATTTTATTGATAATTGCAAGCAGGGTATTTATAAGAAATTACAAGGTGCTATATGGGCAGCTACCCAGGTTACTACTTGAATTTCTGATTGGCTCGGCTAAATATAAGGTATAAATTGATTGGCTAAGATATAATAAATGATATATCAGATTATAATGTAATTGGGCGATGAAATAATATATCAGATCGAAATACTATTTTAGGTTATAGTACAATTACAAATCTCAGCAATGTTACAAGTCTTAACAACGTTACAAGTCTCAGCAATATTACAAGTCACATGACTGTGATCTCACATGATCAAATTGTATGTTGTCACAAAACGTTCCATCACAATGGGCTTCATCGTACCTCCACTTACTATCTGGGTCAAACCTGATGTATACGAGTTGTAAAGCCTCCAGTGTTGTCAGCATATTCTCCCATGCAAGTATTAATTCCCGGTACCTGGGGCTTGGACCCTGGAGATATTGCAGTATAGCTTCTATATCGATCATGTCTTCGATTTATGCTATAATTCGGTTGAATGCATCATTATAATCTTTGATTAATCCCTTTTGCTTTATCATTGCAAGCTTATTATGCATTTGCAACAATTGTTCCATTGGTGTATATTTTTGCATCATAGTCTCTTTAAGCTTATTCTATGAATCAAATTCTCCTGATATGTTCATGTGCCTCCATAGCCACATTCTAGCGTTGCCTGTAATTTTACTGATCACTGTGTTAACTTCTTCCTTTTGTACTAATAGATCGGCACTGGTGATAAATTGCTCTACAGTATCAAAGTAATTAAACAGTCTGGGTGTACCTCCTGACCCATCGAATTTGTTAATCGATCTCAGGTACTCCTTCGCCAGATCGTTAAGCTTTATTAATATTGTTAGTAATGGTGACTGTGTTTGTATTTGTGGCGTGTTGCCTTCAGTAGCTGTATTCTGATTGGTTGGCACACTGGGTGATGCATTTGTTTTGTCGATTTTTGCCATCAATTCGCCCAATAGGGTTGCCAGTATGTCTAATTTATCTTCCTAATTTCTAATCATTGTAGCCATCTGTTCCTGTCGATCGAGGCTGAATTCTATATTGCTCTAATGATTGCCATCCAATCCTTCATCGTTATCATCAGGGGGTTGATATCTATTGTCTGTTTTTGATTTAGATCACAATCTTGTTGATCTTGTTGCTGATGATAATATATATAGATTATCCATTTCATTGTGTCGTGTCGTTGAATGCTATATCATTATGTATTGTTTATCGTGTTGCTTTATCACAGTGTTGTTTGTTGTGTTGTTTATCACATTGTTTGACCTGTTGTTTACAATGTTAAATAAATGCTTACTATAATCACAGTTGTAATTGCTATGATTGTATAGATCTCAGGTTGTCGAGCTGCAATTTGAGTGGCTCGGGGCTCATAACCTGTTGAAGTTTTGATCTTCAAATGTGTGTTTTGGGGGTAAAGAGTGCACTGGCTCATGAAGCCAAATATATGTGTATTTATTAATACTAATATATGATTGGTTGATACAGACAAAGATCATCTAAGCTACAATTGAGTGATGTACAATCAATCATTGATGGGAGAGAGAGATATAATAAGCTAATAATTTCAACAAGATTATTATAAGCGATGTCTACTATATCTATGAGGTCTTTAGTATAGTCTATTTTAATGAAGACTTATAGTTTCAGGTCTCTGTATAGCAAGGCCTATCTAATTATACTGGTTATAGTAGATACATCTAAGGATAGTAGCTAGATTCTTCTAGTAATATTTATCTTGTTATATAGTCCTGTTCTCTCATTGATGATATTCCTGATAGGTAGCATTTCTTTAATATTAGATATTTTATAGTTATTACTGAGGTTAAAATATATATCTCTTCTCAGTATCAAACATTTTATCATTAGTATATAATCATCTATTATCTGGATATATAAGCTAGGATAATACTTTATACTAACTTAAGAATTCAGTATGGTAGCCTGGAATATAAAATAACATAACCAACTTTGTATAAAATTGTGATATATACTAAAAAAGAGTAAGAGCAAAAGATATACCTCAAGCTGCTTCTGCAACTATTAAGACTGAGCCATTTTCATATATCAGAATAGATATTATAGAATCTATGTCAGTAACATTAATAGAAAAAAGATATATTATTTTGGTAGTCAATTTCTTTATAAAATATCTGGAAGCAATAGTAGTTGAAGACACAGATGTACAGATAGTAGCTAAGTTCCTATATACTGATATTATCTATAGGTATAGAGTACTAAAGAAAATAACTAGTAACTAAGCAACAGAATTTCTAAATGAACTAATCAGGGAACTTGAGCAGACTTACCATATTAAGTACATTCGAACAATGTCATACTACCCATAAGAAAATATAAAACTAAGTGCACTAACTAAATAGTCAAGAATA
>RBNK01001211.1:0-16857 GCA_003990785.1 Endogone sp. FLAS-F59071 | reverse complement strand
GCAACGCATTCGATATGACGGACTGTGGCAAAATTAAACATTTTTTGGGTATTTGAGTCATACGTGATCGAAAAACATACACGATCACAATTGATCAAAGCCACTTCGCCAATCAAATCATTACAAGGTTTAACATGACGGACGCCAAGCCAATCAGTACACCTCTTGATCCATCCATCCAATTCAAAGCTGAAGGAGGAAAATCCGCAGACCAAAGTCTATTCAGACAAATGATCGGTAGCATAATGTACCTGATGATCGGGACGAGACCTGATCTAGCTGCTGCTGTCAGCATCATCAGTCAATTTTCGGCCAATCCAATGCAAGAACATCACTACGCTCTCAAATGATTATTAAGATATATTAAAGGAACAGCCAATTATAAGCTGTACCTTGGATGTGATCAGGATCTAAGACTGATCAGTTTCAGCGATGCTAACTGAGGAGGAGACATTAACACATGATGATCAACTACGGGATATATTTTCAACCTATCAGGAGGAGCCATCAGCTGGTCAAGCAAATGCCAAGCAACCGTTGCCCTATCAACAACTGAGGCAGAATATATGACATTAGCTCATGCGACAAAGGAAGCCATTTGGCTACGCACCCTATTGGATGAGCTAGGATATTTGCTGAATTGTGCAACAACCTTATTTGAAGACAACCAATCAACAATCACACTCGCCAAAAATCCAATTAATCATGCTTGATCAAAGCATATTGACATTCAGCACCACTTTATTTGAGAGAAAGTTAAATTAAAGGTGATAGATATCATTTACATAGCGACAGATGAAATGATCGCTGATGCATTAACCAAGCCACTTGCGCGACCAAGACTTGAAATATTGATTGCAAAAATGGGCTTACGTAACTAACATTATTTCTTTAAAAATTTTATGTTCTTTATCACATCATTCTTATCACTCAAGTAGTACTTTATATATAGTTATTTGCAGTAAATGTACTTCATAGATACCATTCATGATGTATAGTTGAACATTTTATTTCTATTTTTATTTTTTTATTTTTTTTATTTATTTTTATTGAGATATATCAAGCAGGGAGAGTGTTGTAATTACTAGCTTATTATATCTCTCCTATCAATGATCGATGCATCAACGATTGATCATACGTCACTCAATTGTGGCTTAGACGATCTTTGTTTGTATCGACCAATCATAATTTAGTATTAATAAATACACGCATATTGGCTTTATTAGCCAGTGTGCTCTTTACTCCAAACACACATTTGAAGATCAAATTTTAATACATTTTTGTGATCAACATTTCAAGTCTGGGTCATGCAAGTAGCTTAGTTAATGCATCAGCAATCATTTCATCTATTGCCATGTAAGTGATATCTATCACTTTTGATTCAACTTTCTCTTGAATAAAGTGGTGCTGAATGTCAATATGCTTTGATCGAGTATGATTAATTGGGTTTTTGGTGAGGGCAATTGCTGATTGGTTGTCTTCAAATAAGGTTGTCACACAATTCTGTAAATATCCTAGCTCATCCAATAGGGTGCGTAGCCAAATGACTTCTCTCATCGCATGTGCTAATGCCATATATTCTGCTTCAGTTGTTGATAGAGCAATGGTTGGTTGGCACTTGCTTGACCAGCTGATGGCTCCCCCTAATAGGTTGAAAATATACTCCATAGTTGATCATTGTGTATTAATGTCTCCTCCCCAGTTGGCATCACTGAAACTGATTAGTCTTAGATCCTGATCGCATCCAAGGTACAGCTTATAATTGGCTATTCCTTTAATATATCTTAATAATCGTTTGAGGGCATGGTGATATTCTTGCATTGGATTGGCTGAAAATTGACTGATGATGCTAACAGCAGCAGCTAGATCAGGTCTCATCTCGATCATTAGGTACATTATGCTATCGATCATTTGTCTGAATAGATTTTGATCTGCAGATTTTCCCCCTTCAGCTTTGAGTTGAATGGATGGATCAAGGGGTGTACTGATTGGCTTGGCATTCATCATGTTAAACCTTATAATGATTTGATTAGCAAAGTGACTTTGATCAATTATGATTATATGTGTTTTTTGATCACGCATGACTCAAATACCCAGAAAATATTTAATTTCGCCACAGTCTATCATATCAAATGCATTGCTAAGCTCCACCTTGAATTTGTTCATCGTTTCCATCGAATCAGCCAGAATTAGTAGATTATCAACATATATGGCAATAATTATCAGCGATTGATCATCTTGTTTTCTTCTTAGATAAATGCTGTGATCTGATTGTAGTCTTGTAAAATTTGATTAGCTGAGGTAGTTGTCAATCTTCTGATTCCACATATGAGGTGATTGCTTTAGTCTATACAATGATCGATTAAGCTTACACACAGCTCTCGGTGACAGCTCCAATTGGTCAATTCCTTCAGGTACCATCATGTAGATCTCCTCATCAAGATCACCATTCAGGAATATAGTTTTTACATCTATTTGGTAAATTTCTAAGTTTAGGACTGCACCGATCAATAAGAGTGCCCTGATCGATATGAATTTCACTATGGGAGCAAATGTTTCATCATAATCAATTCCTTGCTGTTGTGAATATCCCTTGACAACTAGTCTTGCCTTGTACCTGGCAACTGATCCATCAGTGTTGAGCTTCTTTTTAAATACCCATCTACATCCAATCAGCTTGCATCCTACAGGCACTTCAGGTACAATTGTCTACGTATCATTATTCTTAAGTGATTTAAGCTCTTGATTGATCGCTTCTTGCTAAAGCTTTGCATCAGGCAGAGAAATTGCTTCCTTGTAGGTCATTGGGTCATCGATCGATTCAATTAAATTAGCTTCTGGCATGTGATCTTGCCAAATTTGTAGAGCTTCAGTGTCTATCAATTGTTTGATTGGCTCCTAGGTGTTGTCATCATCATCATCATAGCCTAGCCATTTTACCAGATATTGCCTTTTTTCATCAATTTTGCATTCTTCAATGATCACTTCAATGATATATTCTTGATCTTCTGGGTTAATGATTGTTGGGGATTTTAATATAATAGATTCATCAAATGTGATGTCGCAGCTGATCTCTATCTTTTTATTGGTTGGTGTTGTAATTATTAGCTTATTATATCTCTCTCCTATCAATGATCGATGCATTAATGATCGATGCTACGTCACTCAATCGTGGCTTAGACAATCTTTGTTTTGTATTGACCAATCATAAATTAGCATTAATAAATACACACATATTGGCTTCATTAGCCAGTGCGCTCTTTTACTCCAAAACACATACATTCGAAGATCAAACTTTAACAGGTTATGAGCCCCAAGCTGCTTGAATTACAGCTCGACAACCTGAGATCTATACAATCATAGTATCTACGCAATTATAACTGCGATTACTGTAAGTGTTTATTTAAAATCATAAACAACGCGTCAAACAAAGTAATAAACAATGCGATAAACGACACCGCGATAAAGCAATGTGATAAACACATAACGATGCTACACAACGAAATGGATAACCTATACACATCATCATCATCAGCAACAAGATCGACAAGATTGCAGTCTAAATCAAAAACAGAAAACAGATATCAAACCCTTGACGACGATGACAGATTGGATAGCAACCATCAGAGCAATATCGCATTTAGCCTCGATCGACAGGAACAGATGGCTATAATGATCAGAAATCAGGAAGATAAATTAGATACGCTTGCAACCCTAATGGGCGAATTGATGGCAAAAATCGACAAAACGATCATATCACCTAGCGCGCCAACCAATCAGAACACCGCTACAGAAGGCAACATGCCACAAAGACAATCACCATCACCATCACCAACAACATCAACAAAGCTTAATGATCTGGTGAAGGAGTACCTGAGATCGATCAACAAATTCGATGGATCAGGTGGCGTACCCAGATTGTTTGATTACTTTGATGCCGTAGAGCAATTTATCACCAGCGCCAATCTATCAGTACAAAAGGAGGAAGTCAATACAGCAATCAGTAAAATTACAGACAACACTAGAATGTGGTTACAGAGGCACGTGAACACATTGGGAGAATTTGATTCATAGGATGAGCTTAAGGAGGCTATGATGCAAAAATACGCACTAATGGAACAATTGTTATGAATGCACGATAAGCTTGTGATGATGAAGCAAAAAGAATCGATCAAAGATTATAATGATGCATTCAACCGGATTATGGCGCAAATCGAAGATATGACCGACACAGAAGCTATACCGCAATATCTCCGGGGTCTAAGCCCCAGGTACCGGGAATTAATACTTGCGCGGGAGAATATGCCAACAACGCTGGAGGCTCTACAACTCGCATGCATCAGGTTCAACCCGGATAATAAACAAAGGCGCGACGAAGCCCACGCGACAGACCGAGGCGGCTACCGAGGCGGCGACCGAGGCGGATACTGAGGCGGTGACCAAGGCGGCTACCGAGGCGGTGGTCGCGACAATCGAGGCGGAAGCGCCAGACAAAGCCGAGGCTATAACAACGATAACGGAAACAATCGAGGAGGTCATAATGACAGAGGTGACCGAGGTGGTGATCGCGGAGCCAATCGAGGCAGGAATTTTCAGGGACACCCTCAGAAATGTTATGTCTGTGAGGGAGAATATGGAATATTTCAATGCAATAAATTCAACGATTGGGTAAAAACAGAAAAAGAAAAAGCTAAACCAAGAGCCGAAGCAAATCTGGCGATTGGCGCTATCATCAATTCGGGCACCACATAACATATGTTCAACCAATTGGAGCTTTTCGAGATAGTGGCTGAGCATGATAGCTTGGTCACGTGTACAGGGAATGAGAAATTACGCGCGATGCACGTTGGGACAATTGAGCTCGACGACGAGCTGAAATTACGGGACGTCTTATATGTACCGGAGATCACTAGAAATTTAATATCTGTGTGGGCATTGACATGTGACAGAAATGATATAACCTTCAAGAGCGACGGATCAGTAATTAAAATCGGCGCGGATCACGAAGAAATTAAAATCAGATAAGCCAATGGCGACCTATTTCATTTATCGACATCAGAGCTAGAGCTAGAAGCAAATATCGCCAATTCCAAGATTGCAAACATCGCCAATTCCAAGATCGATGACTATATATTATGGTATCACCAACTAGGCCATCTGGGCCGAAATACTCTGCAATTAATCAACAAATTTGTCACAGGGCTCGGAGATGTGCGGCTGTCAACCGGACAAATCGAAATATGCGCCGGGTGCGAACACACGAAGTCACACCACAAGCCGTTCGGACACACGAAAAATCGATCGATGGAGCCTATCGGAAGGGTGCACACAGATCTGTGTGGGCCGATGCCCACGCCATCAGTCAATGGAGCAAAATATATATTAACTTTCATCGATGACGCCACTCGCTACATCACAACATATTTTATTGACAACAAAAGTGATACATTTGATCGATTCCGGACATTCAAGGCATTCGCTGAGATGTAATTGGGCCGAAAACTTAAGATTCTCCGATCAGATAGAGGAGGAGAGTATATAAACACCGAGATGCGCGAATTTTTAATCAAAAATGGAATTCATCACGAAATGACGACACTGGACACGCCACAACAAAATGGTGTAGCAGAATGATATAACCGGATATTGATGGAGTCAATCCGGGCAGTTAAAATTACTGCCGGCATACCTGACAAACTTTGGGCGGAACTTGCCGCAAGTGCTATATATTTACACAACCGATTGCCAACATGAGCTAATAAGGAGAGTACTTCACCATTTGAATTATAGTACAGTCACAAGCCTGATATCAGTAACTTGCACGTCATATGGGCTGACGTGTATATGCATATTCGCAAGGGAAAAAGGTCAAAACTGGCACCCCGATCCAAAAAGCTTAAAATGATTGGCTATCACGACGAAAAGAAGGCATACAGGCTCTGGGATCCAACTAATAGGAGGATAGAGATCAGCCGCGACGTCATATTCGATGAATCTATTATATTAAAATCCCCAACAATTGTCAATCCAGAAGATCAAGAATACATCATTGAAGCGATCATCGGAGAATGCAAGATTGATGAAAAAAGGCAATATCTGGTTAAATGGCTAGGCTATGATGATGACGACAACACCTGGGAGCTAATCGAACAATTGATCGACACTGAAGCTCTACAAATTTGGCAAGATCGGATGTTAGAAGCTAATTTAATTGAATCAACCAATGACCCAATGACCTACAAGGAGGCAATTTCTCTGCCTGATGCAAAGCTTTGGGAGGAAGCGATCAATCAAGAGCTTAAATCACTTAAGAATAATGATACGTGGACGATTGTACCTGAGGTGCCTGCGGGACACAAGCCGATTGGATACAGATGGGTATTTAAAAAGAAACTCAACACTGATGGATCAGTTGTCAGGTACAAGGCGAGATTAGTGGCCAAGGGATATTCACAACAGCAAGGAATTGATTACGATGAAACATTTGCTCCTGTGGCGAAGTTCATGTTGATCAGGGCACTTTTATCGATTGGAGCAACCTTAAACTTAGAAATTCACCAAATGGACGTAAAAACTGCGTTCCTGAATGGTGATCTTGATGAAGAGATCTATATGATGGTACCTGAAGGAATCGACCAATCAGAGCTGTCACCGAGAGCTGTGTATAAGCTCAATCGATCACTGTATGGACTAAAGCAATCACCTTGTATGTGGAATCAGAAGATCGACAACTATCTCAGCCAATCAAATTTTACGAGACTACAATCAGATCACAGCATTTATCTAAGGAGAAGACAAGACGATCAATATCAATCGCTGATAATTATTGCCATATATGTCGACGATCTACTAATTCTGGCTGATTCGATGGAAACGATGAACAAATTCAAGGTGGAACTTAGCAACGCATTCGATATGATGGACTGTGGTGAAATTAAACATTTTTTGGGTATTCGAGTCATGCACAATCGAAAAACACACACAATCACAATTGATCAAAGCCACTTTGCCAATCAAATCACTACAAGGTTTAATATGACAGATGCCAAGCCAATCAGTATACCCCTTGATCCATCCATTCAACTCAAAGCTGAAGGAGGAAAATCCGCAGACCAAAGTCTATTCAGACAAATGATCGGTAGTATAATGTACCTGATGATCGGGATGAGACCTGATCTAGCTGCTGCTGTTAGCATCATCAGTCAATTTTCGGCCAATCCAATGCAAGAACATTACCATGCCCTCAAACGATTATTAAGATATATTAAAGGAACAGCCAATTATAAGCTGTACCTTGGATGCGATCAGGATCTAAGACTGATCGGTTTCAGTGATGCTAACTGGGGAGGAGACATTAATACATGACGATCAACCACGGGATATATTTTCAACCTATCAGGAGGAGCTATCAGCTGGTCAAGCAAACGCCAAGCAACTGTTGCCCTATCAACAACTGAGGCAGAATATATGGCATTAGCACATGCGATGAAAGAAGCCATTTGGCTACGCACCCTATTGGATGAGCTAGGATATTTGCCAAATTGTGCAACAACCTTATTTGAAGACAACCAATCAGCAATTGCACTCACCAAAAATCCAATTAATCACGCTCGATCAAAGCATATCAACATTCAGCGCCACTTTATTCGAGAGAAAGTTGAATCAAAGGTAATAGATATTGTTTACATGGCGACAGATGAAATGATTGCTGATGCATTAACCAAGCCACTTGCGCGACCAAGACTTGAAATGTTGATCGCAAAAATGGGCTTATGTAACTAACATTATTTCTTTAAAAATTTTATGTTCTTTATCACATCATTCTTATCACTCAAGTAGTATTTTATATTGTGACGACCGACCCCCAACTTGACTGATTTTTACGAATTTTGTATTACGCTTGATTTAGAAAGTTATTGTAACACTTCGTCCCCTCCCTATTTTGTTGGCATGACGCCTATTTTATTGGCATGACGCCTATTTTATTGGCATGACGCCTATTTTATTGGCATGACGCCTATTTTATTGGCAAAAGAGTCACTACGTAACGATTGGATTGTATTTTCATAGCGAAGTCTCTATTAGTTGTCCTTTGGTTGTTCAATTTGTATAAATACCCCCTCTATTTCTATCTAAATAAATCAGTTTGCACAGAGTCTTGGAATATCTCAATATCAGTCGTAGTAAAGCCTAAAGAGCACAGCACGATTAGCTGTAGTAAGGATACGCAAAGGGAGATATCGCGTCTGACACTCTGAGCATTCTCAATTGGTACATACGAACGAACGAACGAACAACCGGTTTTTAGTACATTTGTCACAATATATAATTATTTGCAGTAAATGTACTTCATGGATGACATTTGTGATGTACAGTTGAACACTTTACTTTTATTCTTTTATTTTTATTTATTTATTTTTTTATCGAGATATATCAAGCAGGGGGAGTGTTGTAATTATTAGCTTATTATATCTCTCTCCTATCAATGATCGATGTATCAATGATCGATGCTACATCACTCGATCGTGGCTTAGATGATCTTTGTTTTGTATCGACCAATCATAAATTAGCATTAATAAATATACGCATATTGGCTTCATTAGCCAGTGTGCTCTTTTACTCCAAAACACACACATTTGAAGATCAAACTTCAACAGTTAGATCCCAGAGCCTGTATACCTTCTTTTCGTCATAATAGCCAATCATTTTAAGCTTTTTGGATTGGGGCACCAGTTTTGACCTTTTTCCTTTATGAATATGTATATATGCATCAGCCCATATGATGTGCAAGTTACTGATATCAGGCTTGTGACTATACTATAATTCAAATAGTGAAGCACTCTCCTTATTGGCTCGCATTGGCAATCGGTTGTGTAAATATGTAGCACTTACAGCAAGTTCAGCCCAAAGTTCATCAGGTATGTCGGCAGTGATTTTAACGGCCCAGATCGACTCTATCAATATCTGGTTATATCGTTTGGCAACACCATTTTGTTATGGCGTATCTAGTGTCATTATTTCATGATGAATTCCATTTTTGATTAAAAATTCGCACATCTTGGTATTTACATACTCTTCCCCTCCATCGGATTGGAGAATCTTCAGTTTTCGGTCTGATTGTATTTCGGCGAATGCCTTGAATGCCCGGAATCGATCAAATGTATCACTTTTGTTGTCAATAAAATATATTGTGATGTAGCGAGTGATGTCATCAATGAATGTTAATATATATTTTACTCCATTGACTGATGGTGTGGGCATCGGCCCGTACAGATCTGAGTGTACCCTTCCGATAGGATCCATCAATCGATTTTTTGCATGTCTGAAAGGCTTGTGGTGCGACTTCACGTGTTCACACCTGGCACATATTTCGATTTGTCCAGTCAACAGCCACACATCTCCAAGCTCTGTGATAAATTTGTTGATTAATTGTAGAGTATTTTGGCCTGGATGGCCCAGCTGGTGATGCCATAATATATAGTTATCAATCTTGGAATCGGCGATGTTTGCTTCTAGCTCTAGTGATGTTGATAAATGAAATAGGTTACTATCGGCTTATCCGATTTTGATTTTCTTATGATCCGCACCGATTTTAATTACTGATCCATCGCTTTTGAAGGTTATGTCATTTCCATCATGTGTTAACACCCACACAGATATTAAATTTCTGGTGATTTCTGGTATATATAAAACGTCCCATAATTTCAGCTCATCGTTGAGCTCAATTGTTCTAATGTGCATGGCGCATAGCTTCTCGTTCCCTGCACACATGACCAAGCTGTTGTGCTTAGCCACCATCTCGAAAATCTCCCATTGATTGAACATATGTTGTATGGTGCCTGAATCGATGATAGCACCAATCGCCAGATTTACTTTAGCTCTCGGTTTAGTCTTTTCTTTTTCTGTTTTTACCCAATCGTTGAATTTGTTGTATTAGAATATTCCATATTCTCTCTCACAGACATAACATTTCCGAGGGTATCCCTGAAAATTCCTACCTTGATGGGCTTTATGATCACCACCTCGGTTATTATAATGACCTCCTTGATTATTTCTGTTATCATTGTTATAGCCTCAGCCTCATCCGGCACTTCCGCCTTGGTTGCCATGACTGCCACCTCAGTAGCCGCCTCGGTAGCTGCCTCAGTCTGTCATGTGGGCCTCGTTGTACCTTTGCTTACTATCCGGGTCGAACCTGATGCATGCGAGTTGTAAAGCCTCCAGCATTGTTGGCATATTCTCCCACACAAGTATTAATTCCTGGTACCTGGGGCTTAGACCCCGGAGATATTGCAGTATAGCTTCTGTGTCGGTCATGTCTTCGATTTGCACTATAATTCGGTTGAACATATTATTATAATCTTCGATCGATCCCTTTTGCTTCATCATCACAAGCTTATTACGCATTCATAACAATTGTTCCATTGGTGCATATTTTTGCATCATAGCCTCTTTAAGCTCATTCCATGAATCAAATTCTTCCGATGTGTTCATGTGTCTCCATAGCCACATTCTAGCATTGTCTGTAATTTTACTGATTACTGCATTGACTTCCTCCTTTTGTACTGATAGATCGGCGCTAGTGATAAATTGCTCTACAGCATTAAAGTAATCAAACAATCTGGGTGTGCCTTCTGACCTATCAAATTTGTTGATCGATCTCAGGTACTCCTTCACCAGATCATTAAGCTTTGTTGATGTTGTTGGTGATGGTAATTATGTTTGTATTTGTGATGTGTTGCCTTCTATAGCTGCATTCTGATTGGTTGGTACACTGGGTGATACATTTGTTTTGTCGATTTTTGCTATCAATTCGCCCAATAGGGTTGCCAGCATGTCTAATTTATCTTTCTGATTTCTGATCATTATAGCCATCTGTTCCTGTTGATCGAGGCTAAATCCTATATTACTCTGATGGTTACCATCCAATCCTTCGTCGTCATCAAGGGTTTGATATCTGTTATCTGTTTTTGATTTAGACTGCAATCTTATTGATCTTATTGCTGATGACGATGTGTATAGATTGTCCATTTTGTTGTGTCATTGAATGCTATGTCATTACATGTTGTTTATTGTATTGTTTTATTGTGATGTCATTTGTCACATTGTTTATTATGTTGTTTGACACATTGTTTACAATGTTAAATAAATGCTTACTGTAATTGCAGTTGTAATTGCTATGATTGCATAGATCTCAGATTATCGAGCTGCAATTCGAGTGGCTCAGGGCTCATAACCTGTTGAAATTTGATCTTCGAATGTATGTTTGGGGGTAAGGAGCATACTGGCTTATAAAGCCAAATATGCATGTATTTATTAATACTAATATATGATTGGTCGATACAAACAAAGATCATCTAAGCCACAATTGAGTGACATATAATCGATCATTGATGGGAGAGAGATATAATAAGCTAATAATTTCAACATAACAAAGTAAGAGATATATTCTTTTATGAGTAATTATATCAAAAGATCTCTATATTACTTGCTATTTAGTAAGAAACTATAGTTTGTTGGAGTATTGAAGACTAGTGAATATATAAATCATTATATATTAGCAGTTATTAGTATATTTATAAGTATTTTTCTACTAATATTTTTGATTACAAACTCTTTTCTATATCTTTATCTTTTCTAATTATATATCTTTATAGCTTAAATATATTATATAGCTCAAATTACTTCTATAAACTTTTAATAAGAAAGAATATAAAAAATATATCTAAAATGGGTTGAAATAGTAAACAAGGTGAAAGATTATATTGATCTAATGTAGATTTAAGAGTTAGCTTAAAAGTTCAAATTTAAAAACTCTAAATAACAATCAGATGATAATGATAAGGAAATACTAGAGATTTCTAATATATCTTTAGAGTTAGATTTGAATAGTAAATAATAATATTTTTAGAATAATTTTAAAAAATATAATTCTAGCTTAAATATATAGTAAATAAATAATAAAACAAAATTGTTTATATATATACTTTTTTATAATCTGTTCCAATGCTGTTTATATAACTATTTTGTTTATAAATAGTTAGTTTATAGTCTGTGACTAGTATTTGTACTTATAGAGATATTTAGTTTATTAATTTTAATTTATAGTCTAAGATAAATATTTATACTTATAGACTTTTAGTTTATTAATTATAGTTTATAGTTTATAACTATATCTAAGTTTATACTTATATAATAGTTTATATATTGTTTAATTACTATTTAGAATAAAATATATAAACTAACTAGAATAGTTATAAAATAACTCTAAAATATCTTATAATAACAAATTCATAGAACTTTGATCTTTTATTATAAAATATATGACTTTGCTGAGCCTTAGCATCTTATACACTATATATATCAGTAATATATAAATATCATAACTCCTTGGATTGTATAGCTTTGTAGAATTATTTTCTATCCTAATCCTTATATTTTCAGGTATTCAAGCTCAAATCTTCTGCTCTCTTTCTTCTTTTTTTATTTCTATAATAGTATTTATATTTTATATATCTAATTATTATTCTGTATAAATAGCTTAATATTTCACTTTAATAAAAAGTAGTTGAAATTGTTATCTTCTTATTGATCATATATGCAAAAGCCTCAGAATGGCTCTGAAAATAGATTAGCACTCTTATCCTTATCATCTCATCTAATATTTACTTTTTTTTATTATTGCTTATCCTAGCAAGCTGGTAGAGAACTTATATTCTTGTATTTATTTATATTTAACATTACATATCAATATTTTATTATTATATTTAGTAGAGAACCTAAGTAGATTTTTATAACTAATACTACATTCTAGCTAGCAAACAATCTTTCACCTATTGTAATAGAAAAATTAATTATGTTTATAGGTTATATACCTACCAAATTAGTCATACAGTTTCTCCAGAGTTTCAAGCTCTTTGCTACTATCAAAAGTTATACTGAGGCTTAGCAATATACTATACTATATACTGCTTTTTAGAAACCTGCCAAAATTACTTTTGATATTAAGGTAATAGTCTTAAACTCCATTATTAATCTTGCTTCTAACATGACCTGACTCACAATAACTAAGGCTTAGCTTTACACTACTTACTATATATTAGATATTCAATAAAACCTAAAAGATTAACTATAAGATATTTAGCAAGAACTAACTAAAAGTTCTTCAACATTCTATATCTAAGTTTGACATAATATTGTACTTACTGAATACTCTACTACTGCCACTAATCTTATTACTGAGACTTCTTTTATAGGCAGATTGTATAGAGAGATAACTACTATAATTAGGTTGTCACTGGTTACTCTAGACCTAAAGAGAAAGATTGACTATATATAGAAGCTATAGTCAGTATATATAGGAGATTAGCCAAATGCTTACTATCAGACTCTTGCTCCTTACTTGCAAGCTATTATATCTGAAGCCATTGATATGAAGCTCTGGGATATTAGACTCATAATAGTTAAGTAAAATACTCTAATAAGACTATAAGCTAAGAGTGACTCCACTATTGACCAGTTAACTAAAGCTATAAGCTAAATGACCACTTATATTGCTAATATAGTGTGATAAAAGAATTTTTATTATGTTGAATTGCTCGAAAACGTATTTGTGCTACAGTACTACTTTACTTAGTATATTTCTTAGTTAGAGTAGTATATTCCTACATTTGTATTATCAATTTCCAAATTGCGAATTGTATAATTCTGTAAACCAATGACTATTTAGATTCTGAATAATAGTTTAGATTCTGAACAAGCATTTAGATTCTGAACGATAGTTTAGATTCTGAATGAGCATTCACCCCCTTTTATTTTTAGCTCATTACCTTTTTTATTTTACTTTAGCTAATCAATTTGTACGTATCAGGAGTTTTGGGCAGCTACTCATATGGCACTCCCTTCAATTTGTAATTTCTTATAAATACCCCTCTCACAATTATTAATAAGATTTGGATTACAACAAGCTAAGAAAGCTTCTTACAGACAACCTGAGGGAAAATCCTACAAAGTCTAAATAGACTTTGCAGAAGAAGCCTTAGTTCGGAACTAAGCAATGGTTAAAGAGAGAGAGAAGTTTATTTGTGACAAAGCTTATTATATTACATTTACTATTTAATACACTTTCCTGCTAGTCACCCCACCCTTCAAAGCCACTACTGCATAACCTGCTAAGACTCCTAAGATATGCTATAGTGAATATTTTGCTGTTAGAATATTTTAGTCTACTATAATTGGTGCTGACTGGCAGAAAATCATCAGAGAACTACCTATCTGACTAGATTTCTATTATCTATATTGCTTGACAAGAGCTTGCTAAAACCCTGTTGAAATTTGATCTTCGAATGTGTATGTTTGGAGTAAAGAGCGCGCTGGCTAATAAAGCCAATATGCGTGTATTTATTAATGCTAAATTATGATTGGTCGATACAAACAAAGATTGTCTAAGCCACAATTGAGTGACGTATGATCAATCATTGATAGGAGAGATATAATAAGCTAATAATTACAACACTCCCCCTGCTTGATATATCTCGATAAAAAAAATAAATAGATAAAATAAAGGAATAAAAGTAAAGTATTCAACTGTACATCACAAATGTCATCCATGAAGTACATTTACTGCAAATAATTATATATAAAATACTACTTAAGTGATAAGAATGATGTGATAAAGAACATAAAATTAAAAAAATATTAGTTATATAAGCCCATTTTTGCGATCAAAGTTTCAAGTCTTGGTCGCACAAGTGGCTTGGTTAATGCATTGGCAATCATTTCATCTGTCGCCATGTAAACGATATCTATCACCTTTGATTCAACTTTCTCTTGAATAAAGTGGTGCTGAATGTTGATATGCTTTGATTAAGCGTGATTAATTGGATTTTTGGCGAGGGCGATTGCTGATTGGTTGTCTTCAAATAAGGTTGTTGCACAATTCGGCAAGTATCCTAGCTCATCCAATAGGGTGCGTAGCCAAATAGCTTCTTTCGTCGCATGAGCTAATGCCATATATTCTGCCTCAGTTGTTGATAGGGTAATGGTTGCTTGGCATTTGCTTGACCAGCTGATAGCTCCTCCTGATAGGTTGAAAATATATCCCGTGGTTGATCGTCATGTATTAATGTCTCCTCCCCAGTTAGCATCACTGAAACTGATCAGTCTTAGATCCTGATCGCGTCTAAGGCACAGCTTATAATTGGCTGTTCCTTTAATATATCTTAATAATCGCTTGAGGGCGTGGTGATGTTCTTGCATTGGATTGGCCGAGAATTGACTGATGATGCTGACAGCAGCAGCTAGATCAGGTCTCGTCCCGATCATCAGGTACATTATGCTGCCGATCATTTGTCTGAATAGACTTTGGTCTGCAGATTTTCCTCCTTCAGCTTTGAGTTGAATGGATGGATCAAGGGGTGTACTGATTGGCTTGGCGTCCGTTATGTTAAATCTTGTAATGATTTGATTGGCGAAGTGGCTTTAATCAATTGTGATTGTGTATGTTTTCCAATCGCGCATGACTCGAATACCCAAAAAATGTTTAATTTCACCACAGTCCGTCATATCGAATGCGTTGCTAAGTTCCGCCTTGAATTTGTTCATCGTTTCCATCGAATCAGCTAGAATTAGTAGATCGTCGACATATATGGTAATAATTATCAGCGATTGATATTGATCGTCTTGTCTTCTCCTTAGATAAATGCTGTGATCCGATTGTAGTCTTGTAAAATTTGATTGGCTGAGATAGTTGTCGATCTTCTGATTCCACATACGAGGTGATTGCTTTAGTCCATACAGTGATCGATTGAGCTTACACACAGCTCTTGGAGACAGCTCCGATTGGTCGATTCCTTC
This sequence comes from Endogone sp. FLAS-F59071, assembly GCA_003990785.1. Lineage (NCBI taxonomy): Eukaryota > Fungi > Mucoromycota > Endogonomycetes > Endogonales > Endogonaceae > Endogone > Endogone sp. FLAS-F59071. The sequence continues at coordinate 1,002 of RBNK01001211.1, read as the reverse complement.
AGGTACTGTCATGTAGATCTCTTCATCAAGATCGCCATTCAGGAATGCAGTTTTTACGTTCATTTGGTGAATTTCTAAGTTTAAGGTTGCTCTGATCGATAAAAGTGCCCTGATCGACGTGAATTTCGCCACAGGAGCAAATGTTTCATCATAATCAATTCCTTGCTGTTGTGAATATCCCTTGGCCACTAATCTCGCTTTGTACCTGGCAACCGATCCATCAGTGTTGAGTTTCTTTTTAAATACCCATCTGCATCTAATCGGCTTGCGTCCCACAGGTACCTTAGGTACAATTGTCTACATGTCATTATTCTTAAGTGATTTAAGCTCTTGATTGATCACTTCCTCCCAAAGCTTTGCATCAGACAGAGAAATTGCCTCCTTGTAGGTCATTGGATCATCGGTCGATTCAATTAAATTAGCTTCTGACATGCGATCTTGCCAAATTTGTAGAGCTTCAGTGTCGATCAATTGTTCGATTGGCTCTCAGGTGTTGTCATCATCATCATAGCCTAGCCATTTAACCAGATATTGCCTTTTTTCATCAATCTCGCGTTCTCCGATGATCGCTTTGATGACATATTCTCGATCTTCTGGGTTGACGATTGTTGGGGATTTTAATATAATAGATTCATCAAATATGACATCGCGGCTGATCTCTATCCTCCTATTGGTTGGATCCCAGAGCCTGTACGCCTTCTTTTCGTCATGATAGCCAATCATTTTAAGCTTTTTGGATCAGGGCGCCAGCTTCGACCTTTTTCCCTTGCGAATATGCATATACGCGTCAGCCCATATGACGCGCAAGTTACTGATATCAGGCTTGTGACTGTGCCATAATTCAAATGGTGAAGCACTCTCCTTATTGACTCGTGTTGGCAATCGGTTGCGTAAATATGTAGCACTTGCGGCAAGTTCCGCCCAGAGTTCGTCAGGTATGCCGGCAGTAATTTTAACTGCCCGGATTGACTCCATCAATGTCCGGTTATATCGTTCGGCTAC